>CM018041.1:22145458-22405458 GCA_008638375.1 Nyssa sinensis | reverse complement strand
AGGAAAAGGCGGTACTGGTTTATAATTAGAAAGAGGCGAAAACTTACGCTTAGGTACGTCATTGTCATTGGGAACATTCCTGTCTGCAATGACGTTGTTCTTTTTTTCTTGCTTCGACGATGCAGGGGCTGCCTTTACTAGAATCTCAACCTCTTTACCATTTTTCAAAACGATTGCACTTGCATTTTCTCTTGGATTTACTACTGTTTGAGAGGGTAATTTCCCTGAACTTTGTGCCTTTAGCCGACTAATTACGGTTGCCATTTGGCTCATCTGATTGTCCAAACTTTGAATACTAGCCCTCGCCTCTTGTTGAAATTGTTTTGTCTCCTGTTGAAATTGCAAAGTATTAGTGGCAAAAGACTTAACAATATCTTCTAAAGACAAACCAGAATTAGAAGTTTGGCTCAGTTATTGTCTAGAGGGGTATGGCTGCTTATATTGCTGGTAACTTGGGCTGTTTTAAGTCGCAAGCTGATTTACTTGTGGATTCCCATAGCTAAGATTAGGGTGATCCCTCCATTCCGAGTTATACGTGCTCGAATAGAGATCATACTTCCTTTATGGTTGTCCAGGAAAACCACCCGCCGCATTCACTTGCTCGATGGGCTCCTCTTGAAGAGTCGAGCACATATCAGTTGGATGCCCTACTACCGAACAAATCCCATAAGCCTTCGCCGTTTGCATATTACCTACAACCATTTGACAAACAAGAGAAGTTGGACTCGCAATTTTTTGTTCAAGTGAGGAAATATTTACCTCATTAACATGCTTAGATGGAGGGTTAAGCCTAGTGCCAAATTGTTGAGAATTGGCCACCATATTTGCAATCAAGTTTCTCACAGCCTTAAGAGTTTTATCCACCAAAGCTCCTCCACTAGCAGCGTCAATCATGCTCTTATCAGTGAGTAAAAGGCCCTCATAGAAATACTAGATAAGTAGCTACTCACTAATTTGATGATGGGGGCAGCTTGCATATAATATCTTGAAACGTTCCCAGTATTCGTGTAGGAACTCTCCGTTGTGCTGCCTTACACCACAAATTTCTTTTCGAATGTTGGCCGCCCTTAAAGCTGGGAAATATTTCTCTAAAAACAACCTCTTCATCTCATTCCATATGGTAATACTCCCGGAAGGTAGATAATAGAGCCAATCCTTAGCCAAATCCTTCAAAGAAAACGAAAAGGTTTTTAATTTAATTTGCTCTTTAGTCACCCCCGTGGGTTTCATACTCGTGTATACTACATGAAACTCCTTGAGATGCTTGTAAGGATCTTCACCTACAAGGCCATGACAAATGGGCAAGAGATATATTAGTCCAGATTTTAATTCAAAACTAGTAGTAACATCTAAAGTAGGGAACGTTATGCATAAGGGTTGTTGATTCAAATCATGGGCGGAAAGCTCTTTCAAAGTTCGATTTCCAACCATAACTTCCATATCTTCTAAATCAGAATCGCTATCAAATAGGGAATTAAGAGTTAGATCGTTCTTTTCAGAATTTCTCTAAGTTTCCCTCCTTAACCTGCAAAAGTTCTCGCTATTTCTGGATCGCATTGCAAATCACCTTGATTAGAAGATCGAGTTACAGTCATAAACAATTAAGGAAACTCTAATAAACTATCAAAAACAAATCAGGAAAAATCTAGAGTAATGAAAATAAAATAAATAAAATTAAATAAAAAATTAAATAAAATTAAAACTAAAATAAAATAAAACAAAAAATTCTACGCTAATTTTTTTTTTTTAATCAAAAAGATTTATTTGGCACAGCCAATTTATATTGCTGAAATAAATAAAAATTATAAGAATTTTTTAGCAAGTAATCACCATGGTAACAAGAATTGATAATGTAATGAGGATGCACCAATTTGTGACATCCATAGTATAATACCTACAACTATTGAGAGTTTCTAAATGCTAATGTACTTCAGTGCTGCTGCTTGTTCCTAAGATCATGACAGCATGTTTCGGGCAACTCAAGTTTTGGGCTTTCCACGGAGAAGATGAAACGATCAGAAAAAGGCGCAAGAAACGAAGTACAAAAACGATAATAAAAAAGGAAGCAGGAACAATAAAAAACTCCTTAAAAAAAAAAAAAGCAAAGGCGCCAGGTTCCTTCAGTTTGGCGCCCTGTTCCATCATGCTTGGCGCCAGGGAGTATGCTTCCTTCAGTTTCAATTTTCTAATTTTTGCGTCTCCTTGGCTGTCTCAGAGAATTAGTTTTTTTTTATTTTTTTACTTTTTTATTTTTTATTTTAAAAATAAAAATAAAAATTCTATGTTAAAACTCTTTTTTTTTTTTTAGGCTAGCAACTTAATTAGAAACTACTAATGTCGTGATTATATATAGGACTACTTGTTACTAGTGCCCCAGTCAAGCGACTTGTTAGGCCCGTTTTCACCGCAGAGGAGCTCAAGACGACACAGTCACGGTATCGCAAATTGGTATCAGTTGATATGCAATTAAGCAGCACTGTGGTATTTTTAAATTGATTAGTGAGACGACGTTGTCTCATGCGGCATTAAAATAACTAGCCACAAAAAGCAACTAGCCTAACAACAGCACACCAAACAACGTTGTCTTAGGGGATTTAGAATTAATAGCCTGAACAACTAGCATCACAGAGAGTATAAAAACAATAAAACTCGTAAAGGACAAAAAATCCTAAACTCCTCCGACTAGCTCCCCAATCAAACGGATAGTCGCCTTTAAACAATAAAACTTTTAGAATTGAAGTATTGTTAGCTCCGCCGTTGCTAGGTCCGTTTGTCTTATATGTTCTCATCCGCTTGCATTTTTTTTTCAATTTTTTTTTTTTAAATTTCAAGAATGAATTAAGGATCACAGGAAGCACGAAAATCAATTAGAATCATTCTCCGGCAACGGCACCAAAATTTGGTGCGCTGTCGTAAGCAACCAAAAAAATAAAACCTAAACTCCTAAAAGTACATGTAGTAATGCGAGTAAAGGATCGTTCTCACGGAGAGTATCTAGCCTAGTTTTATGCTATGTGAACAAGGATGGGAGGGGTTTGAGTATAACGAAAACAATTTTAAGAAAAACAACTAAGAAACAATTCAAATTAAAGTATCGAAATCAATCAAAAGAACAAGCATTGGTCTAAGTAAACATCTACCATCGCAATTTTACAATTGATCATCGATGCAAGTATATATCAATTCACACTTTGAATATTCATTGTTGGAACTATTTTCCTATCTTTCCTTAGTCGCAGTTAATTAGAAAACAAGCGATCTAATTAACCCTAACTACTAAACAATTCAAGACAAGCGCTAAATGTTTAATCTAGTGACAGCCTTAAGAATTAGAAAGATCGATGAAGCTAAACAATACAAGCACAAGCGGTTGTATTTAATTTAGTCTAGCGTTCTTCCTAAGATCTAGCAATTTCTGACGCAACAAATCATTAAATCTTAGTTGCTTCACAAATTAGAGGGATCAAACAATTACGGATTTGATATCTAACCTAAAAGTAGATTGCAACGAATAATAAACTAGTAAGCCTCCTAGTAATTAAACGAGACAATCATGAAAATAAGTACAGAAGAACATCCGATACTCAAAGCATAAATTGAACAATAAAAATAAATTAGATCTCACAGTTTTATTGATTCAGAGGCTTCCGTTTCCTTCGACCAATTATAAAAATTTATCCACGCACGGTCATAAAAACTTGAAGGGGAAATTAGAGAAGAGGGGAGAGAGAGACGCGTGCGTGTGTAATCTGGTCTTCTCCTCTCCTTTATACACATTCATTCAGTGTTGAAAGCTTACCAGAACTCCTAAAGATATTCTAAATATTATCCTAAAATAAAAATATCAAAATCTAACTAATTAAGGAAAATATTAAAAATAAAATAAAGTCCTAATATAACAAGGAAAGTGGTGTTTGCAGCTGAAATTTTCATGCACCAGATCTATAAATTTTCAAAAATAAACCGCGTGGACCCGTGCATTATAATTTCGCGCAGCTAAGGAACGTCAAGAGTGTAGGTGCAACGACTTCAAGCCCGATTTTGATCTTGATGCAGCCTGAATTGCTCAAAACGCAAAACATGAAAGTTGTAAAACGTTTTCTTGGATTTCTATAGCATCTTGA
Source organism: Nyssa sinensis (assembly GCA_008638375.1). NCBI lineage: Eukaryota > Viridiplantae > Streptophyta > Magnoliopsida > Cornales > Nyssaceae > Nyssa > Nyssa sinensis. The sequence goes on along the minus strand of CM018041.1, from coordinate 22,401,334 downwards.
ACCATCTCAATCGGAGCTTCGCTGAGAGAGTTATGCCCAGATTACAAAGTGTTATTAAAATTGTCCAAAATTGTCCAATTAGCTTCGTTTTGCACTTAGCGCCTCCATTTGCATCCTAAATCAAAATATAAGAATAATGAGTACATTTAGGCACCAAATAAGTATAAAAGACTAAACATTAAGGGAGAAAAAATATGACATTTTGCATTCTTATCAATCTTCTTTTCCATTTAGATTGGATCTTTTCATAACTAAAGTTTTGGAATCAAAAAACTCTTTGGACTATTTGCTTGGATTCAAACTCCTCTACACTTATTTGGTGATCAAAAAAATTCATTGAGGTTTCCTACCCAATTGTAGCTCTTATTCCCTCAATTGAGCCCGAAAATTATGGCATCAAAATCAAGCCAATCACTACACCTTGTCACTGTGGATCAGGATCAGTTACTTCAAATTTTGGCTGAAATCAGAAAAGACGTGACCGATTATAAGGATGAAACACAAAGGCTCTCCCAGACAGTCCAAGAACTGTTACAACAAAGGTTACCACCACCTCCACCAGTCCCAGCAGGGCCTAAAAGTGTTCCCAATAACCAACCATCCATACCTCATCAAGATCATCTCCCACAGAATCAGCAGGGCCAAGATGCAGCCATACATGATCAGTTTAATTGAGTCAAACAAAATGGGCCCCAAAATGAAGCCAAACCTCAAAAGAAGCCCAACACCAATAAAGAGGCCCTTCTTAAAATGCTTGAAAAGATGAAAGCCTTAACATGCAAATCCAATCGTGGAGATGACATGATTGATATCCACAAACTCTCCCTATATCCAAAGGTTCGTTTGCCCTACAAGTTCAAAATGTAAGACTTAGACAAATTCAATGGGACCATATTCCCAAAGACCCACCTTAACCTCTATGTTCAGGCAATGTAACCAATAAGGGCTACAACTCAAATGTTCTACCAAACCCTCATTGAGGCAGCTCTTCATTGGCTCTTAAACTTAAAAGCCTATATCCAATGATTGGGAACAACTCTACAATGCCTTTGTCAAACAGTACAATTACAACAATGAGTTAGACATCACACTCAGGGACTTTGAGACCACCAAGTAAGAACCCAAGGAGACTCTTTCCACTTTCATCACCCGATGGAAGGCCAAAGCGGCCTAAATGGTCAATAGGCCAAGTGAAGTTGAACAAGTGCAAATGGTAAAAAAAAAAACTTGCTTCTCATTTATTGCGAATCAAAGTTTGCCCACTACTTTGAGACTTTGAAAGCTCTTATAGGGGCTGGAATCCAAATCGAGGATGCAATCAATGATGGAATATTGAGAAAGCCTACAAAAACATCAAGCCCAATAACTCAGAGACCACAGTCAATGCTTTAACTCCACAACAGCCTTTCTCTTGGTCTGTTAGTTCAACTACCTCACCACCACCAAATTCACCCTGAAGGCCCCCATCAAGGTCACTCTCAGAGCTCTCTACATCATTGAGCAAAGTTTTTCAAAAGCTTTGCAAAGAAGGGCATCTCCAACCTTTGAATCCTCGGCCCACTCCAAACCCAATACCCAAGAGCTATGATTTGAACAAGCATTGTGCCTACCATCAATGTGTGGGCCACTCCACTGATCATTGCACCATGTTATCCAAGATTTGATTGATGAACAAGCCATTGGGCCTCCTCCTTCAAAGATCAACCAAGATTAGCTCACAATCAAGAATAAGGAACTTTCCAAGCCAAAGATCATTATTTTATTCTTCATGAATAATTTCTTTCTGTCATTCCACATGTTTCAATAAATATTCTCTTAGGAAAATTTTAAAATTTTTTTTGCATGATTCGTCTTGATTCTTTAAAATGAATGTCATCAAATTCACAATAAGATAGAATGCCTTGAATCTACACATCATCAAACTTCATCAATCATCTTGGTTTTCTCATTGTTCACCAATTCATCCATTTATCTAAAAGGCATCTTGTCTGATTCAATCACCATCCAAAGAAGATAATCATGACCCTAAGTAGACATTAACATCGTGAGTCTCAACAATGTGATTGTTTCCTAAAAGCAAGCAATTCCAAGGATAGGAGGCCATTACTTAGCAAACCAAATCTATTCGATCACCTATATCAAGATATCCACTTGCGAACCTTTTGAGCCTGATTGATCAGCCTTTATTTCTTAAACCCATCTACCAAACCTTGGGGGGAAAGCCTATTATGTGTGCACTCTCTCAATGCCTTCAAAGAAGAATCAAAAAGTAAAGAGAATAAATATCTTTGCCCAGTGTGAAAGAAAAGATTTCCAAGCAAGAAAGTGATAAACAATCATTTGAGAAGAATCAAAAGCAAAGGAAAGAAAATATTTGCCTCACTAAAGAAAAACGTCTCCAAGCAAGGAAGTGACAAAACAACCATTAAAGAAGGGTCAGATTGTAAAGAAAAGAAAACATTTGTCTGATCAAAAGAAGCATTTTCCAAGTAAAAATGCAAGAAATCAGTCAATCAAGCCTTGTATGGCTCAAAAAGCTTCAAGCGAGCAATGAACTATGTTAGACCTGATTCTCCAAAAAAGAGATATTTAGGCAACCTAAGAAGTTACTTTAGGCTCGATCATGAAATTCATTCTAAAAATGGACATGCACATCAAGGTTGGGCATATCAAGGTCAGACACGTCAAAACTATTCACATCAATAAGATGCACACAAGGGGCTTGGTATTATGAACACGAGTTTTTGGGTCTTATATACCTTTCATTTGGTAAACCTGTAAGACATGGAAATTTTTTTTTTTTATTATTATCACTTGTTTTTATCATTATCATTATTATTCTTATTATTATTGATATTAAAATGTATATTATTATTATGGAAATGCATGGTGTATGTATGTGTAGCATGTATATGTGTGTGGAATATTATATGTATGTGTACATGTATGGAAAGATGTATGTACATGCCTATGTGAATATGTATATGTATATATATATAGCAGTGTGTGTGTGCAACAGACCTGGTGTGTGAGTGTGTGTAGTGTCGGTTGAGTGTGTGTGTGTGTCTAGTGTGTGTGTGATGAGTGGTATATATATATATATATATATAGGTATATAGTGCAGCTTTGCATTTAATGCAAAGCTGCAATGGGGGAAAAGTAGGGTGGCTGAGTAGGGTGAAAGAAGTCAAGGAAAGGGGCTGGTGGTGAGAGACGTGTGGGAGTGGATGTGTTAGGAATATAGGGTGGTCTCGGTTGGGAGAAGAGAAGGAAAGAAAAACAGAAAGCGAGAGAGAGAAAGAGAGTTCTGGAAAGGAGTCTTGGAGCTTGATTCAAGCTTGGAACCAGAGAGTGAAAGAAGTGCACGGCTAGAGAGAGAAACCCAACAGAAAAATCGTAAGTGACCCATTTCTGTTTTATTTTTTCTAAAGCATGATAATTAGTTTGATGTATATGATCTTAAAGAGCATGTTGTAGGGTTTATTCTGCAAAAAGAATGAAAGAAAATGGTTAAGAAACGAGATAGAAAACTCGAGTTGCAGGTTTCGGTTATGGGAGTTAGGTCTTGACATTTTATGTGTAGAACTCGGTTTAAATGGTAGGGAATGAACCCTAGGAGGTGCAGAAAACCATTAGGATAAAAATAGAGGTTAAACCGTGACCGAAGAGTCACGAAAATGAAAGAATAGGGTCGGTCGGAGAGTTGACCGAAATATTTGAGCCCTATTTCGTGAAGATCTAGTGGCTAAGATCCAAAACCGACCATGGATATGAAATCTACGTGAAAAACTGAAGAGAACCACGTTTTTAAAACTATGAAAAGTCGCCGAAAAAATGTCGCCGACGCCGGAGAAGGCGCTAGAACCCTACTGGCGTCTCGCCGAAAAAACGGGGAAGAAGGGGGGTGGCCGGGTCGGGTCCGGGTCCGGTTCGGGTTCGGGTTCGGGTTGGGCTTGGGCCGAATCGCCCCTGCCACGTGTCGGTCTAAGGTTTTAAATTAAAAAGCAAATTGGGACTGTTTGGCTGTAGGTTTAGGAAATTAAAATTTTGAATTTAATTTGAAACAAGGATATCCTATCCCTGTTCTGGACTAAACCCTATTTGGGTAACCGAATTGAGAATAGGAGAAAAATTGGAATTTGCAAATTAACCCTTGTACTTTTTTGGAATTGACTTTGACCCAAGACTTTTGAAATTTACAAACTGACCCCCTAGCTGTTGGTTATTATAATTTGACCCTCCTGAATAAATATTAATTAAATTAATTAATTAATTAATTAGTTAATTTAATTAATTTAATTATTTAAATATGCTAAAATAATCCGGAGTCCAAATGGGACAAGTCATTAGTGTATTTTGACTATCTCGACCATTCTGAGACCAATGGTGAGGTCCATTTTATGAGACGGGGTCCCAAAAAATAAAAGACTCGTAGTAACCTTTAAAATTACCAAAATGCCCCTGAATTGAAGTACAGTCAAACGAACTCCGAATTAAGTAAAAAAATAGTGAAACTTTATTATCTCGAGCATTCCGGACTCAACCATGGAGTCCGATTTGTGAAAAGAGGTCACGAAATGTAAGGACCCGTGAAAAGTGCAAAATGACTGTTTTGCCCTTTTGAACCCAGAAGTCCGAATTGAGTTCTACGAAAACCTAAACTTATTTTCTCCGACGTCCTAGACTCAATGGCAGAGTTTAATTTAGCAGAATAGAAACCTATGAATTTAAGACATAAAATTTGATGAATAGCATAAATTCAAATGACAATAGACTGAGTTGTAATTTATGCTTTTAAGGATACTGACAGGACAGGAGAGGGCGATCTGATCTCCTGCATTTTCATTGACCCGTTTAGTTACGTATCGTGCACGATCTTCTAGGGTTGAGACCAACCCGTCAGGTATGATGTTTTGCTAATGTTAGAAATGAAGTTAAGTTAGGAATGTTCTGTGAATGACTGGAATGACTTATGTGTTTATGTGGAATGTGTTTACTTGATGATTTGGAGTTGGTCGTTCACATGCTTACATGTTACTTGTACTTTATGAAAATTTAGTGAATGATGAACGTGAATCATGACATGTGTTTAAGTTGATTATATGAGATATGCTTGCATGTGGAATCAGCTGGTGATTTATGTATTATTGTCTCGAGCATGCTATATTGTGGAAACCATGTTTCATTGAGATTGCATTGGCATATTGGCATATGGTGAATCCTTTGAGAACATGGCGTGGGTTGAGCACGTGGTGCTTTGCATTATGAGGGTGTAGATCCTGTGGTGAAAAACCCAAAATTGGCCATTGCATTGGTACTCCGTGCCATCGGGGAGTACCCGTAAATGAGACATGGGTGTGGCATAGAGTTGTGCATGGGTGCGTCATGCATACCAATCATATATTACTACGATGCTTTGAATGACATTTAGATATAAATGTACACTTTGCACATGCCACGCCTTAGCTTTATTTCTTGCATTAGCACTTCATCATACCAGCAGTTGAGCTGACCCATCCGTGGGCAACATTTTTCAGATGAGAATCCTCCAGCTACTTGAGACTCTATGATACCTTGATAGGGTGAAGCACTTGGCATATTTTGGTCCGTGGGACTTATATTTTGTAATGTAAGGGCTTAAGCCCGAATGACCATGAACAATGTAGTTGTGAGATGTACTTTATGTTATTTTATGTATTGATGGGAATGGATGCTTGTTTAGTGGATTTATTTACATTTGTCCTTTTATTTATTTTATTTTCTGTCTCGTCAGTCGCGCCTCGGGTTTGTAGAAATTCGGGGCGTGACAAAACCTTACCCTAACCTACGTTTCATGCTTAATAATAAGACCACCTTGAGGTTTTGTTGGCTTAAGGGAATTGTCACATTTCAACTAAGAGCTCTTTCAAAAGGCTTCACAAATAGATGGATCATATAACAAGCAGTTTCAGACAATGGGCTTCCTCCATACCAGTTTGTACCATATTATCTTTTCATTCTTCACCTATTTTTTGAAAGAACTCATCAAGGGACTCCTTACCTATCTACTTGTACCAAATTGCTTTCTCACTTTCTAAAGTAACTCGTCCTTGCTTCATAAAGGGCTTCTTTATGCCTTGTTCATTCTAAGAGTAATTCATACTCTTAATCATACAAATTTTCCTAATCAAAGGACTCCTTCATGCCAATATAAAGACATTTTTTCCATCTAAAGGGTTCCATTTCACCTTTTCATGCCTTAACAACTTTTCCTACATCATGGGTAAAGTTTCCATCACTTGGTTCACCCAAAATTTCTTTCATTCAATGATTTCATCACAATATGCTCAGTTAAACGCACAATCTTTTGTGAAAATGAAAATCGATGATTCTCATTTTCTCAAATGATCAGACTAAATCATGATCAAAACAAATACTTTGAAATTTTCAAAGAAATCTCACAAATCATTTGGAAAGGCAAAAGGATTTTATCCATGAACTTGAAGATAAGTCTTTACCTGATCAAGTCTTCTAAGCCTTCATATCGTTAGTTCATAGCTCGAGCAAATTTTTCCCAATCATCTTCAAAGATGGGAAACCTCACCATTCAAAATTAAGCAATGGTTCTTTTACCTAAGCAACCAACTTGAATGCTAGTGATCTAGTGACTAGCAGAGTCCAAGCCAAAAGTTAGAATTTTCTCTAAATGAAAAATCCTTTTCAAAAATGGAAAAAAACATGTTTCACAACATTTTCTCTTATTCAATGAGAACATTTCTTTACTCCTATCTAAGTTGAGCACATCCCCTTCACTCCTATCTGAGTTGAGTACATTCTCTTTACTTCTCTCTAAGTTGAGTAAATCTCATATTCCCTTAGTTGAGGTAAGAATTCTTCATCAATGTGATTTTTTCATGGCTTTCCACACTCCTATCTAAGTTAAGTTCTACCTTATTTTGTCTAGGTCAAGGTTAAATCTTGCATATCTTGTCTCTCCCATATCTAAGGCAAGTATTTCCATCAACACCTATCATTAGTTGAGTATATTGCTTCGAGTGTAACTCCTTTCAAAGTTGAGTTGACTTCTTATTCTCCCTTCCTAAGAAAGAGTTGAGCAACATGATCTTATGGTCTGAAACGCAATCAAATTCTTCTCCATGAAGTCACACTGAATTCCATCATTCTAGTGGAGTTAACCTAATTCATCTCCCCAATGAGTCATAATCAAACGCTCCCCATGGAGTCTTTACTCTCTACACAAGTCGTCTGAGGACGCATTTCACAAATCTATTAGCATGAAGTTCCCTTCCAAGAAAAAACCGTTTGAGGACGTAATCCATCTAGAAAAAAAATTGTCTGGTGATGTAATCTATCTAGGGAAACTGTCTGAGTACATACTCTATCTCGAAAAAATGTCTAAGGACGTACTCTATCTCTGCAAAACGTTTGAGGACATAATCCATCTAGAAAAAAAATTGTTTGAGGACGTAATCTATCTAGGAAAAAATGTCTAAGGACATAATCCATCTCGACAAAACGTCTGAGGACATACTCTATCTCGACAAAATGTCTGAAGACGTAATCCATCTCGAAAAATTGTCTGAGGATGTAATCCATCTTGGTAATCCATCCATTAAGGACATAATTTTATGAAAATTCTATTAGGATAGCATTCCTTTTAGAAGAACCCTATTAGGATAGCATTCATTTCAAGTAAGTTATCCGAGGATGCATTTTATCAGCCTATTAGGATAGCATTCCTTTTAGGAAAGTCATCTGAGGATACAAATTCATTATCTTGTTAGGATAGCATTCCTTTCGGGTAAGTCATCTGAGGACACATTTTATTAGCCTATTAGGATAGCATCCCTTTTAAGAAAGTCGTTTGAGGACGCAAATTCATTATTTTGTTAGGATAGCACTCCTTTTAGGTGAGTCGTCTGAGGATGCATTTTATCATCCTGTTAAAATAGCATTCCTTTTAGGTAAGTCGTCTATCGCATCACCATCCTAATTAGGATAGCATTCCTTTCAGGTAAGCTGTCTATCACATCACATTTTATCATCTTGTTAGCATAGCGTTCCTTTCGGGTAAACCGTCTATCGCATTCTTTCTTATCAACCTAGCAGGATGGAATTCCCTTTTAAGTGAACGTCTAAGGATGTAACATCATCTCATGAGAACACAACCTCCTAAAAGACTTGTTAAGATCGCATTTCTTACCAAGAAAGGCTCTGAGAGTCATTTTCGATGGCGTAACCTCACAACAATCCTATCGAGACAAATTTCTTTAGAGAAATTCGATAAGGACAACACTCATTTCTGCTGGTCGCGAACTACGAACAGTTTGATTCGCTTGACGGTGATATGTAGGAATCTCATAGAGGAATGAGTCCAACCACCTTAGACAAAAAAATCACAATCAAGGTCAAAATGGTTGCCTCTTTTTTTTGGCGTTCATGTTCACTTGCTTGCAAGTTCCATCAACGAGGGGCTTTCTGTAGACACCTCATTTTGTGACCCTTGATTAAGTGGTAGCAATTCGGTAGTTATACCAAGAAATCTACTTCCAATGGGAGTCCTCCTAACAGAGTCCTAGTCCAAGTAGGATTTTTTCGGATAGAGTCCCACTTCAATTAGGACTCCTCTTGGGAGAGTCTTATTCCCATTAGAACTCCTCTTGAAAAAGTCCTACTCCCGCTAGGACTCTTGTCACGACCCGAGACCCACCCTATACGGATCTCGTGTCGCGCACTTGATCTAACGCTGCTTGTCGAACAAAGGGTCTCAACTTGTTACACAATCAGTGCTACTAACATGCAACAACTAAAGTGCGAAAGAAAATAAATAAAAGCTGCATGTGATATATGTAATGTTTACAAAATGCGGAATACAAAATTACTTAATACGACTGTTCATCCCCAAGACGTGGATAACATGGGAGAGCTATAAGACTGTCTATACTAAGTATTACACTGCAGCTTCAAAAGCAAATGTCCACTTCCTAGCTATCAGACTCTACTGTCCGTCCTCAATATCTGTGCCTGAAAGTCAAATGTTGTGTAGTATCTGATGAGCTATGAAAACTTAGTAAGTAATACTCTTTTACTCTACCATGTGTACAGGTGTATACAAAGATGCTAGCTAGTCAATGAATATAGAGCTCAATATCAAATGATAGAAGTCAAATGATAAGGAAATGAAATCCGTTCTGCTGATAATATTATACTACTACAGTCATGAGCTGTCTCAAGCATAAATTGTATACTCGATAAAAAGCTGTGAAATCTCATGATCATTCATAATGAAATAATATGATCAAACTATGAAAATCAATAATAGATACTGATAACAACAATGTGGATGCAGTTTAACTTGGGGCTCGGCATACCCCTTAATTCATTTTATTCTCTTTTTCCTTGATCTCCCAGCCAAGCACTAACCCGTCGGTTCAGTACCCGCTTCGCAGATCCCACTTTAGCTGCCATTTTAATTGCCACTTTTGATTCCATTTTCTGGACCCGTAGGTTTACTAAGCATCAGATGGAGTTTGTGACTGAGCATAAATCCGGATACAATATGATATATCAAGATCATGCTAAGTCCAATAAACAGTAAATACAATAACACTATCTCAGCAGCGAAAAGAAACTGTTGCCTTAACAGGCCAATGTAAGCTAGGCTGTTGAGATTATAAGTCTTTCCCCTTGAGGCCTATGTATAGAGCGTACAGAAATCATGATCAAGATATATAACATTCAATAAACACTTTCCACAATATAGAGCAACATCAATGTGGACTCAATAAATATTTTGGCATGTATTGAGTACAATAGATAATATAAAAAAGACTGTTGTCATGGCTGGAATGTAACACATGCAGAGATCAGACATTTACTTACCTCTTAAACCGTTTCTGTTCTTTCACAATAAAACCAAGTCATTGTTCCTTCTTCTTTGAAATCCTTATTCATCAATAGATAGTATATCTCAGTTTACCTTTTCATAAGTTATGTTATTCATCAAATTTTATGTCTCTTTACTATTAGTTCCTCTTTTACTAAATTAGACTCTACCATTAAGTCTGGAACGTCAAAGAAAGTCGATTTACGCTTTCGCGGAATTCAATTCGGACTTCTATACTAAAAAGGGCAAAATGGTCATTTTGCACTTTTACGGGTCTTTTATTTTTTGAGACCTCGTCTTGCTAAACGGACCTCACCGTTGGTCCTAGAATTTCCAAGATAGTTAAAATACACTATTCATATATTTAATTTGGACATCGTTACTATAAAGGGTAAAATGGTAATGTATACTTTCACGGGTTCTCACTTCTTGAGACCTCTTTTCGAAAATTAGACTCCACGGTTGAGTCCGGAATGCTCGAAATAATAAAAATTCACTATTCTTTTATTTTAATTGGAGTCCGTTTGACTACTTTTTGACTCAGTGGCATTTTCGTAATTTTTTATTATTTTAAATTAATTAATTAAATTAATATTTTATTCTGGTGGTCAAATCATAATAATTAAAATTTTAAGGGTCAATTTGTAATTTCTGAAACTTCTGGGTCCAATTTCAACTTTATAAAATCTTATTCTAAATACGATTAACCAAACAGTGAATAAGTACAAAACAGGAATAGGATATCCCTATTCCCATTTTTCCCCAATTTCTAATTTCTCGTCCCTGTTACCAAACACCCCCAATTGAATTTTAAAACCTTTTTAACTTAAGTAAAATTGTGTCGTTTTGTTTCAACCAGTTCTGTTTTGGTCGGGTCCCAACCCGGATCCGACCCATGACCCGAGCCCAAACCCTAACCAACAGTGTCATCTTCTTCGTTTTTTCGGTGAAGCTCCGGTGTAATACCCTGACCCGGGAATGCCGGGTAATAAAGCACGTTTTACGAGGCTATGGAAAATGAGTGTAAAATAAATTAATTTAACATAATTAATTTATTAAATTGAATATTAGTTATATGTAAAATAAATTATGAGGATAATAATAAAATATAATAATAATGACAAAAAACAAAGAAGAGGAAAGATGTGTATGTGTATGTGTGACCAAATATGCATGTGTGTATATATATATATATATGTTTAAATGATAAATGAATATATATATATATATATAGGGATGAACAGTGCATGTGTGTGTGTCACATGCATGTGTGTGTGTGTTGTGTTATATATATATATATATATATACATATATATACATGAATACTTTATAAACCATTAGGTGAGGGGAAGCATGGTGAAAGGGAAAGAAGTATGGGCAAGGTCAGAAAATATGAGTGTGTAAGTGTATAAGGCAGGCCAACAGTGGAGAAAAGGTAGAGAGAGAGAGAAAGTGGGGCTAGTGAGAGAAATATATATATATATATATATATATATATATGCATATATACACAAGAAAAATCTTCACCATGACACGGACAGAGAAGGAGAGAGAGAGAAGAAAACTTAGGAGGAGAAGAAGGAAGGGAGAAGGGAAACAGTGAAGGAAGGAGACTCACAAACCGAGGGAACCAAAATACAGGTAAGAGTTTTTGTTTCTGTTTCAAAATTTTATAGCATGATTCGATTAAGTTTGAACATAGGACCTTAAAGAGCATGTCATGAGGTTTCAAACCCAACAAAAATCATAGAAAACCATGTAGAAATGAGGGAGAAAACCCTAGTTGCAGGTTGAAAGATAAATTCGGATTTTCTATATTTCATGTGTAAAAACTTGATTTAGCCATCTAAGAATAATGGTATGAAGTGCAGGTAACCTTTAGGTGAAGAAATGAGAAAAATTGGTAAGGAAATAGGATAAGAAAAGTAGGAAAATGTACTCGCCGGAAACTGGGCACAGTGGCCGGAAAATCAAAAATGGATCTTGAAAACCGTAGCAACCGAGGCCCAAAGCTAGTTTAAATTAGCTATTAAAACGTTAGGATAATTTTGGTTGAAAAAAATTGAAGTTTTGACGTGAAAATGAAGCAAAACAACGGCTGGTCCGTTTTTCCGGTGACCGGCGCTAGTTAGACCAACCGGAGAAGACGACCGGATTATCGGGAGAGAGACCGGGTTAAAACAGAACCGGGTTCGGGTCTGGACCGGGTCGGGACCCGACCGAATTAAAAGGGGCTTGACACGTCGTCGTTTGAGTTGAAATTTTAAAAATGGTTTGGGGTTGTTTGGCTACAGGGGCAATAAATTGGAATTGGGATTTGGTTTAACCAAACCGTGGATAAGGGGAATAGGAGGAGCATCTTATTCCGGTTCTGTAGGCAAGTCTGAACCAGTCGGTTCAGCAGAAGGGTAAACCGGTTTAGGGTTTTTGGTCTTAAACCCATTGGTTCAGACCGGAACTAAGGGAAATTATAAAGTGACCCCAACAGTTTACCCTAATTCAAATCTGGCCCAAAATTTTGAAAATAAATTTCAAATGTACCCCTGATAAATAATGAAATAATAAAATTAATTAATTAAATAATTTATTAAATAGGGGAAATTACCATTCTACCCGTAAGTCACGAATAAGTCAAACGAAGTCCAAATTAAGTAAATAAATAGTGAATTTTTACTATTTCAAACATTCTGAGACTAAGGGTAGGGTCTGTTTTACGAGACGGAGCCCGAAAAATAAAGACACGTAAAGGGGTAAATGACCAAAATACCCCTTGTCCAAAAATTAACAAGTTATTAGTGTAATCTTACTATCTCGGACCTTCTGAGTCCAATGGTGAGGTCCACGACACGAGATGAGGTCCCGAACACAAAGACACGTAAGGGGGTAAAATGACCAAATTATCCTTAGCACCTCTAAAGCCAAAATGAAATCAAAGAAGGTCTAAATTGACTTTCTTTGACATCTCGGACTCAATAATGGAGTCCAAATTACGAAACGAAGTACGAAAAATGTGACACGCAAAATGATAAATGACCATTCTGCCCTTTTACATATAAAAGTCCGAATTAAATTCTAAGAAAGCCTAAACTGACTTTCTTCGACGCTCTGGACCCAATGGTAAAGTCCATTCGATCAAAAGAAGTGTCTAAGATAAAAAGACATAAAATTTGATGAATAGCATCAGTCAGATGACTATAATTAAAACATTGCCGAAGTATTAAACTGAGGCAAATACGGAAAAATAAAGTACGAGAAGACGCGACGCGTTAACATGTGAAGCAAATAACTTTAAATTAAAGTTAATGGAGCTACCAGAAGAGTATAAGTTGAAATAAATTAAGTTTCTAACACATTAAATTGTGTCGTAGGTTAAAGTACGAGTTTAATTAAGTACGTGCGAAGTTATAGGATGTTAGTAAATCGACTAGGATAAAATACGAACTAAGCATAAATTAAGAAGCATCAGTAGGTGATATTGCAGTAATGTGAAGTTAATGAGATTGTTATGGATTGTTCTTAGGAATTACGGAAGAAGTGGGAAAGCTCATTTTTAGCCCTAACCCTAAAGGACCGAGGTGAGTAACCTTGTATTTGAACTGGAGATTTAACTCCATATGTTTGAAGAAGTTTTAAGCTCAAGTCATTGCAGCCTTTGAATATCAAATTCAGTCTTTATATGATTCCGTTCTTTTAAAATATTCTGTTACGGCATGCTTATTAAATGTTTTAAATTCAGCTCTTTTCTTGAAAATACATCAGCATGTCTAAATCAAATGCAAACCTCTTTAATATTCTGAATTTGATTATCACGTGTATTTGAAGCTTTATTGTAGAATTTATACATTTCATGCTTTAAATGTTCATGAAAAATATCTATTGAAGAAGTCATGTGACAAATGTTTTATAAGATAAACGGTACTAAGTACCACCCCCTATTATGGTTGAAATCCTTCGGGATTCAACAGTACATGCCCGGTAGAAGGATCTAATCCCCCAGGCAAATGAGATATCTCCATCGACAGTATTGGCAGTAAAATGGGAGTCTGGTTCGAAACAGATTCCGCCTAACAAAAGAGAAAAGATGACAAGTGATTTTGAAAATAGAAGTAGGTATTATCCCTATTCTATTTCACATGTTTATATGCTTTTAAATTGCATATGCTCTATTTGAAGAAAATGTGTATTTAGCTTGAATACTTTAAATGTTCAAAGCTATTGTTTTAAAGAATGCATATATTCTGTGTTCTAAAATGTACAAGAAATTGGTAGTGAGTATTTCATAAACCCTCATGTGCTAAAACCACTACCAGTTGAAAACCCCATGACGAATGCAGGAATTACTCACAAGCTTTGATTAGCTTACCCGGATTTTATCCGCCCCCCTTTCAGGTGACTAAGGGCAGATCGATTATTGAAGACTATAAGGAGAAACCTAGCTTTTGGGAAGATTTGCTTGAGGAGTTCTTTTGGGGAAAAATCACATGAACTCTGATTAATATGTTTTGTATTAGCTGATATTTTAAGGACGTGTATTAAGCCCTACGGGGCAGTTGAATTAAGATTTTAATTATGAAGCCTTTTAAGTTTTAGTTACGCTCTGATTTAATATGAATGTATGATTATACATGTATACTGAAATGTGAAGAGCGGCAGTATTGGACGGATGTGCAAATTTTAAAATGAGAAAAGTAAAGAAAAAAAAAAGTTTTTCATGCTTCCGCAACCACATGACGCACATCTATTCGATACCGCTGCCTATGCGAGCCTTGTCTCGAGGCCTTCGGGTTTCGGGGCGGCGGTCGCGATCCGATAATCCGCACAGGGTGGGTTTCGGGTCGTGACATCCGGTAGGTTTTCGTCGCCATCTCCGAGGATGGCGACCTAATTTCGATTGATTTTCAACAGTTTTTAAATGCCTTCTTCTACATCTTTTCATGGGGATCTCATATCTAGCCTTTGTTTTAAGTTTTATTCATTAAATCTTCTCGAAACAGCCATGAACCGTAGCTCTGGCCGACTGAAAAATTCTGATTTCATGCCCATTTCTCTACTGTTTCCATTTCTTTCTTTTACATTTTTCTTTCTACACTTTATAGGATTAATCTTAGGCCATTAAATCAATATTTCATGCATAAAATATAAATGATTTTCAATATATACCAAGACCTATAAATGGGATTTTCTCACTGGTCTTTGAACCATTTTGGGTGATTCTTCTTGCTTCTGATTCTATGTTTCATGCTTAATAAGGCCTAACCATTAGATCTAACTATTATGCTCTAACTTTTAAAAACAAAACAAGACCCACTTACCTGATTTTCTGATGTTTTGGTTGGATCTTGCTTCTTCCTCTTCTGTTTCAGCTTCTGAGCTACTCTTGAACTTCCTACTGCTTCTAACTCAGCCTCTTAACTCAGTCTCTTCTCTCCCTTTTCTTACTTCACGTAACACCCATATATATATATACATATTTTACCCACACACACACTCCACCGCCCAAGTCCCATCTCCCCTTTTCCCTCTCTCAGTTTCTCTCTCTTCCTAGCCTTTTTTATGACAGTTTTCTGCTTTTCCTTTTTCAAATGCAGCTTTGCATTTATGGCTTGAGATATTTGTATATATATATATATATATATATATATATATTATATCACACACACACACACTCACTGTGATGCACTCACATAGGTCATTCTGATCACATGCACTGCATGTTAATCCCTTTCCCTTTCTTTCTCATTTTAAACTATACAACATTTATAAATATACATAGATATACACATATTTATACATCTATATATATCCATATACCCACATATATACTTATTTCTACAAGCATTTACATACATTTATTTTGTCCAAGCTACAAATGCATGCAACATTCATATGCATGGAAATACGTGTAGGCACGCATTACGAGGCATAGTCATGGGTTGTTCGGGTATTGCTTGACACTGGCTATATAACAGATACTACTCATTTTCTAAAATCGTAAAGTACATATGATAAAATAATGTAGAGCTTTAAACAGCTCGGGTTACGGCTGATAATACACTACCCGACCCGGTCTACCTTGGTATGTGTTCTAACCCGGGTCAGGGTGTTACAACTCTACTGCCAGAGTCCCAGTTCCATTACGACTCCTCTTGATAGAGTCTTCTTCCTGCTAGGACTCTCCTGCCAAAGTCCCAGTCCAAGTAGGATTCTTCCCAATAAAGTCCCACTCTTATTAAGACTCTTTTGTTAGAGTCCAGTCCAAGAAGGACTCTTCCCGATAAAGTACAATAAAACCTAGAATATTTAATTTTTGTGATTTTGTTTGGTTTAGGTTTTGATTTAATTTATTTAATTTTTGTGAGTACAATAAAACCTAGAATATGATCTAATAAATCTCTGTGTGTGTCAATATATATATATATATTAAAATCCTATTCTATTCCTCTTACTATTCCTATTCCATTCTTAATCCATTCAATCCATAAGTCCATTCCATTCCTCTCATATTCCATTTTTCCGTACCAAATGTGGCCTTAGTACCATTTACTATCGATGTCACTATCAAATATTAGCATATCACAAATATATAAGAATATTATCACACATTTACCATTAATGAAATTACTATATACATATTTATATGATTCATATATTTAAAATCCATCTACTACAACAGCCATATTAATTTTTCCATGCCATTACTTAGGTGCTTATTTAAGGCCATGTAAAGATTTAATTAATTTACATACTTTATTTTCTTGACCTTTTATCAGAAAATCTTCTGGTTGTGCCATATAACTTTCTTCATTTAATTCACCATTAAAGAATGATGTTTTTACATCTATTTGGTGAATTTCTAAATTGTAAATAGAAGTTAAGGTAATAAAAACTCTAATTGTAGGGGTTCTTGCTATAGACGCAGTGTCAAAATAGTATATGCCCTCCTTCAGGAGAAAACCTTTAACCACTAATCTTGCCTTAAATTTATCTATTTTTATATTTAACTGGTTTTGAACCTAGGAGTAAGTCAATTAATATCCAAGTATTAGTTTCCATTATTGAATCCATTTTATCATTAATGGCCTCTTTCCAAAAGGCTGAATCTTGTGATTTCATTGCCTCCTCAAATATTTGAGGATCCGACTCAGTTGATAGGGAAATGGCTACTTGTTCACAAGGTGAATCTATTGTACCTTTAATTAGATACACTACAAAATTCATGCCCAAAGATTTTTCTTTCCTTACCCTTTTACTTATTCTTAAATCATTATGTTTAATGATTTTATTACTATTTTATGTTAAAGTGTCATTTTCTTTAACTTTTGAAGATTCGCCGATTTCTTTTGTTTCATTTATCCTAAGTATTATTTTTAAAAAATATGGCATCTCTAGTGTTGCCCAGATATTTAACCTAAAGGAGGTGAATAGGGTATATAGCAAAAACTAATAACTTTTACAAACTTTAAAAATATATGCAATAAAATCACAAGTATGTAAAAGAGTAGAGAGAAAAATGGGGCAAACAATGTGATTTTTACGACGTTCAAAAAATTTCCTATATCTTTGACTCAAGAATCTCCACTTGAGTTTTTTCATTATCTTGATCTCCTTGTAAGTGGAGGTCAAACCTTTACAACAAGATCTCCTACCTTTTTCGTAAAAAAATATCCCCATTTAGCTCACAAAGGTAACACATACCCCCAAATCTCACTGCAATGAGAATACACAAAATTTGTTTACCAACAATCACTCTGTTCAAGAGTATATAACACTCTCTTCAAAAGTAGATTGAAAAAATAAATGTTCACTCTCTATAGATTGATTAGGTGTAAGTTCAGAGTATTTAAGATGAATAAATCTTTTAGATCTAGGTTATCACAACCTGAAACCCATCCTATGGGGATTAGGGGTCGATGACCGACCCTATCACTCAGACATGCCGTACAAAATCAAATGAATTACACGAGACAGTAAAAATTTATCTTTCTTTTTATCAAGCACGGAAGCTATACACATGTAACTCATCGGATAACAAATCAACTTTAACAATTATCAATGAGATTATCTCCTAAACATAATCACTATCATCATTAATCACCATTCATATCTGATAATATCTTCAAGTATCACTAACTTACAATGTCTTATATTGATATCATCCTTACATGATCAATTCAAATTTGGTCTTGGAGTTGTACATCATCAACGTTACTCACAACACATCACTAGCTCCATTAGTCACCACCACTTCCTTTCTTCCATATTGTGTTACCTGAAATACGTTTGGATAAATAAGGCAAGGTTTTGCACAAAATACTGTGGGCACCAAGTTTTCTCAAACAGATAACACATACTCAAGAATATCTTATAACACATTTTCAAAATGGATCATGTATAAAAACATATTGAAGGTTCAAGCGGATATAACACATGCATTTCTAAAATACATCATTTTCAATAGCACAGTTCAAATTTCAAAACACAAAGCAGATGATAAAGACTTGTTCACAAAACATATAGTAGCACATACATTTCTTGAAATGTGGTTCAGATAATTAACACAAAACCGATAACACAACATCAAATAACGAATACACACAAGAAGGTACTCCAGGAATCTTATTACGAATAACGGATAACATAAATGAATAACGGATACATATTACGCACATCGAAGAATCACATATTGGGTCAAAGCGTTACGTGGGCAAGTATCATCAAGAGTTGGAGTGCCACATAGGTAAGCCTCAATCATTAATTCTACAACGAGTTGGAGCACCATGTGGCTTAGTCTCATCACAAGAGTCGGAGCGCCACATGAGTAAACTTCGTGTAGACACAAGAATCGAATCAGAGCGCCGTATGGGTAAGTCTCATTATAAGAGTCGGAGCGCCATATGGGTACAACTCGGATAAACACAAGAATTGAGTTAGAGCGCCATGTGGATAAGTCTTGTCACAAGAGTCGGAGTGCTACATATGTAGATCTTGGATAGACACAGGAATCGAATTACATATTGAGTTAGAGCGTCATGTGGGAAGGTCTCATTACAAGAGTTAGAGCGCCATATAGGTAAGTCTCACACAAACACATGATTGGATCAAAGCAAGTATGATTCGAGTTGCATAGTCAAAATTGGTTCACACAAATCATTTTTCTCTTTGAAAGGGGTGCCATGGTTTATAGACATTTTTGCCAAAAAATTTAATCCGGATTCAAAGCGTACAACATCTTTCAAATCAATATATAAGAATTTTATTTCATGATATAATCATAAAGATTATGGCTCTCAGATATTTCATAAAGTGTAGAAAAGACATTTTGAGTAGATATAGAAATTCACTAATTCAGAGTACAAGATTACTTATAAATTAGATTAGGTATTTTGAACAGATATAGAAATTTATAAGGTAGACATTTGGAAACACGATGTAAAATTCATTGATTCAAGATACTGAATTACTCACCGGTGGTCCAAAGTCCAAAGTTCTTCCCTTACTTTCTTACTTGTCTTGGCACTTGTCTTATCTTTATCTCATTTACTTGCAATCCTAGTTCATAAATTAAATTGAACTTAATATCCGTATAAACATATGTTTCTATTTATTCACTATCTCTTTGATGTTTCAAGCCCTGACCGGTTTTATTTTTGGATTCGGTATCCCTCTAAACCCTAAGGTAGATCCCATACTCTCCATCAGGTCTCATCTGAAACTTATTCTCCTATTAAGGGTATTTAGTAATTTCACCTTTTCATATCTCATTTCATTCGATTCTTCATTTTCTAAAATGGACTCCACCATTGAGTCTGAAATGTCAAATAAAGTCAGAATACACTATCTCCAACATTTAACTGGCTTTTAGATTACTAAGGGCATAATGGTAATTATGAAATTTTCTGTATCTATATTTTTGAGACTTCGTTTCATAAAATAGGTCCGGCCGTTGGGTCCAGAATGCCCCAAAATGTTAAGGTATCTATTTTGATAGTCATTGGGGTTTAATTGATCACTTAATTAATCATTATTACATAATTGAAATTATTTCAGTTTGCCCATTCATATTTTTTGGGATCTAATTTCACAAATCGGACACTACCATCGAGTTTGGAATGCCCAAAAATGTTAGGTTAGACTATTCGTGCATTTTAATTGGCCTTCGTTTGGCCAACTTTTGGCTTAAGGGTGTTTTGGTAATTTTTATAATTTATTAGGATTTAAAAATAATTTTTAATTATTTTTCTGGGTCTTTTTGCAACTAACAGAACTCTAGGGATCAAGATTCAATTTCAAAAAACTATTTAAATAAAATCAACCGGTTTAGTCTCTTTGCAAGTAAACCAATTCAATTAGGTTAAGAACCAAACGATTTAGTCCGGTTCACTGCATCATGCTGATGTCAGCATATTATATTATTTTTTTATTCTTTAAGGGATCAAAATGATGTAGTTCTACTTATTAGGATCCATTTTTAGTGCGGGTTAGGACCCGACTTGACCCAAATCCGACCCGCTTGTGAATAGTCCATTCTTCCTCGTTTTTCCGGCGACTCGCCGATCACCATCTCTAGCGACAGTCACCGGATTCTGGGAAATTTAAAGTTTTTTAACACCCATTTTCTTGCACTGTTTTGGCTAGTTTTTGTTTTTAAACTCTTCTAAACATGTTTTAGAGTCTTTTAGTGGCATTTGTGCCCCTTGAATTTCACTGTGGTGGCCAGAATGGCTTTACTCGATTTTCTGGCGATTATTTCAATCACCATTTTCTACCTCTACAGTGGGTCTTTTTTTGTGATTCTTTAACCGTTGAAATCCTCATCAATCTCTCTATCAGTTCAAGGTGTTAAACCTAAGTTAACCCAAGCTCTTCCGAAAGTGCCCGATTATCCCTAGAACTTGCAACTATATATAAAATGCTCATTTTTAAGCCAAATGACTTGATTCTTTTTGCATTATGATTTATTTTCAGTCTAGTCTTAATCCTCGATCACAAAATAGAGTTTGGTTCAAGTTTGGTTCAAACCTAGATTCTAAGGTCATCAATGGCGGTTTCGTGATCCTTACTATTTTAAGCCCTATCAAGCTTCACTTTCACTCCCAAACCCTTGTACAACATCAATAAGGACCATGCATCCATTCTAATTCCACTAACAGCATGTTAACAGTAAAATTTTCTTAGAGAAAGAAAGTTCAGTTTTTGAGTGTTTACCTTCAACCGTGATGTTTCTCTCTCATTGGTTTGATTATGAACCTTCCTTCAACCTCAAACATGCATATATAAGGCTTGATCCCTTCCCTCTTCTTATCTTTCTTCTTCTTCATTCTCTCTTTCTCTCTCTCTCTCTCTCTCTCTAGCCGCAACACACATGGTCTGATACACACCTTTACGCAAGGTCTGAATACCCACTTATACATCGAAGTCTAAGTGTCCACATCATGTAATTTTTTCATATATGTTGATTGGCCAAGATTTTGGTCCAATCACAATAAAACACCTAATTTCTAGCTTACCCACAAGCTGATACCTCATCTTTGCTGCATGAAGTTCATGTCAATATATGATGCTTATATTTATTTTTGGCTGAATATATGACAATAAAACTCTAGTGGCCAAGTGG
Source organism: Nyssa sinensis (assembly GCA_008638375.1). NCBI lineage: Eukaryota > Viridiplantae > Streptophyta > Magnoliopsida > Cornales > Nyssaceae > Nyssa > Nyssa sinensis. The sequence continues at coordinate 22,379,834 of CM018041.1, read as the reverse complement.
TATAGTTTTGATAGTCTTAATCTTGGTCTTGAGTTCAAGACCTTGTAAGAGCTTTTTAAGTCATTTTCTCCATTTTTCTTTTGTATGTGCATATATTGCATTTTAGAGTATTTCATTAATTCCCAAACTTTGCATTTTAAATCTCACACATTATAATTTTTGCAAAGATTTTTGATTAAGCATACTTCATCTATGTATTACCAGTCTTGCCTGAGTGTATTTCATGCACTAATCTTTCAAAATTATTCATGTGTTAGTCCTCGATTCATGCCAATCATAATTTGTCTTCAAGTTATGATCGTCGTTATTAGATCACTTTCTTAAAATTGATCATCTCTAGTCCATAGCTAACTGCTTTCATTCATACATTTGTCTCCATATTCATTGACTACCATTCTTAAGTAAAATTGTCCATGATTAATAAAATGGTTCTATTATCATAATCATCATTATCCTGAATCGCCCCACTTAATTGGGTTGGGATGTTACATAGGTTTTCAAAGGTCAAATCTAAAGTTAACAGTAGAGATGTAGAAGTATAAAATTGTAAAGAGATAAAAATAAATGCTTTATGGAACCTCTATTTATAGCCTTTAAAAAAATATGGTAATTTCTTTTCAAAATAGTGTCATTCCCCCATTTTTCATCTATTCAAAATTTGAATTTTCAATTGCCAGATCAACAAAGTCAATTGTATAAATCACCAAACAGCTGACTGGTTTAAAATTTAGTTGATTGATCAGCTCAACTAATTTGTTCAGGGAGTTTGAGATTCATATGTTTAAGAACAATCATTCAACTAGTTTTTAGAGTCAATCGATTGATTTTTCTATACACTGTTTTAGCCTTTAAAAGTTAGTCAACTGAATCTTTTTGTCACGCCCCGAATTTCTACAAACCCGAGGCGCGACTGACGAGACAGAAAATAAAATAAATAAAAGGACAAGGTAAATAAATTCACTAAGCATGTATCCATTCCCATCAATACATAAGATAACATAAAATACATCGTTCATAGGTCACTCGGGCTTAAGCCCTTACATTACAATATACAAGTTCCATGGACCAAAAATATATCACATGCTCCACCCTATCAGGGTATCATAGAGTCTCAAGTGGCTGGAGCGTCCTCATCTGAAAAATGTTGCCCACGAATGGGTCAGCTCAACTGTTGGTATGATGAAGTGCTAATGCAAGAAATAAAGCTAAGGCGTGGCATGTGCAAAGTGTATATTTATTTCTAAATGACATTCAAAACATCACAGTAATATATATGAATGGTATGCGTGACACACCCATGCACAACTCTATGCCACAACCCATGTCTCATTTACGGGTACTCCCCGATGGGAACAGAGTACCAATGCAATGGCCAATTTTGGGTTTTTTACCACAGGATCTACACCCTCATAATGCAAAGCACTACGTGCTTACCCACGCCATGTTCTCAAAGAATTCATCATATGCCAATATGCCAATGCAATCTCAATGAAACATGGTTTCCACAATATAGCATGCTCGAGACAATAATACATAAATCACCAACTGATTCCACATGCAAGCATATCTCATGTAATCAACTTAAACACATGTCATGATTCACGTTCATCATTCACTAAATTTATATAAAGCACAAGTAACATGTAAGCATGTGAACAACCAACTCCAAATCATCAAGTAAACACATTCCACATAAACACATAAGTCATGCCAATCATTCACAGAACATTCCTAACTTAACTTCATTTCTAACATTAGCAAAACACCATACCTGTCGGGTAGTCTCAACCCTAAAAGATCGTGTACGACTCGTAACTGAACTGGTCAATGAAAATGCAGGAGATCAGATCGCCCTCTCCTGTCCTGTCAGTGTCCCTAAAAACATAAATTACAACTCAGTCTATTGTCATTTGAATTTATGCTATTCATCAAATTTTATGTCTTTTAATTCATAGGTTTCTATTCTGCTAAATTAAACTCTGCCATTGAGTCTAGGACGTTGAAGAAAATAAGTTTAGGTTCTCGTAGAACTCAATTCGGACATCTGGGTTCAAAAGGGCAAAACAGTCATTTTGCACTTTTCACGGGTCCTTACATTTCGTGACCTCTTTTCACAAATCGGACTCCACGGTTCAGTCCAGAATGTTCGAGATAAAAAATTTTCACTATTTGTTTACCTAATTCGGAGTTCGTTTGACTGTACTTCAATTTAGGGGCATTTTGGTAATTTTATATGTTACTACGGGTCTTTTATTTTTCGGGACTCTGTCTCGTAAAACGAACCCCACCATTGGTCTCAGAATGGTCGAGATAGTCAAAATACACTAATGACTTGTCTCATTTAGACTCTGGATTAATTTAGAATATTAAATTAATTAAATTAATTTAATTAATTAATTAATTAATTTAATTAATATTTTATTAATATTTTATTCATGAGGGTCAAAACATAATTATTAATAGTTGGGGGGGTCAATTCATAATTTCTGTAACTTCTTGGGTCAAATTATAATTTCTAAAAGTCAGGGGGGCCAATTTGTAATTTAAGAAAACCCTATTCTCACTATGGATAGCCAAACAGTGGCTATCCCTCAAACCTGGAATAGGATATGCCCATCCCCCAATTCAATTTCAATTTCAATTTCTTACCCTAGGAACCAAACAGTCCCAATCTCTTTTTAATTTAAAACATGGGAGCGACACGTGGCAGGGGCGGTTCAACCCCACCCGAACCGGACCCGCCCCGGACCGAAACCCGACCCACACAGTCACCCTTCTTCCCCGTTTTTCCGGCGAGCCTCCGGTAGGGTTCCGGCGCCTTCTCCGGCACCGGCGACTGATCTCCGGCGAGATTTTCAAGTTTTAAAAATGCAGTTTTCTTCATTTTCTCCCAAGGATTTCATATGTAGGTTCGGTTTTGGATTCCACCCATTAGATTTTCACGAAATAGAGGGTCAATCCCTCGGTCAAAACTTCGGCCGATCCTATTCTTCCATTTTCGTGACTCCTTGGTCACGGTTTAACCCCCATTTCAATCCCAAATGATTTCTGCACCTCCTAGGGTTCATTCCCTATTATTTAAACTGAGTTTTACACATAAAATGACAACACCCAACTCTTATACCCGTGACTTGCAACTCCCCATTTCTCCCTCATCTTTCAACCATTTTAACTCATTCTTTTTACAAAATAAACCCTATAACATGCTCTCTAAGATCATATACATTAAATCAATTTTCATGCTTTGAAAAAAATCAAAACAGAAAGGGGTCACTTACGGGTTTTCTGTTGGGTTTCTCTCTCTAGCTGTGCCCTCTTTCACCCTTCTGGTTCCAAGCTTGAATCAGGCTTCCAAGATCCTTTCTCCTTTCAGAACTCTCTCCCTCCCTTGCTCTCAGTTTTTCTTTCCTTTCTTTCCTTCCCAACCGAGACCACACTTATACACTTCACCCATCAAGTCTCACACGTCTCTCACCACCACCAGCCCCTTTTCTTGACCCTTTTCTCTCTGTTTAGCCAGCCTGCTTCCTTCCCCCCATGCAGCTTTGCATTTAATGCAAAGTTGCCCTATACGCATATATATACATATATATATATATCATCATCACACACTAGATACACACACTAAACACACACACACACTTAGCCGACACCTCCCTCACACACTCTCCAAGTCTGCTGCACACACACACTGCTATACATACCCATACACATACACTTATACATGCACATATTTCACTCTACACATATACACATTCATACCATACATGCTACACATATACATACATCCATGTATATAATAATAATAATATACACATTCTTAATTAATTAATTAATAATAATAATAATAATAATAATAATAATAATAATAATAATGATAAAACAAAGAATAAAAAAATAAAAAAAAAATTCCATGTCATAACACTTTTCTTAGGTCGACTGAATTGGAAAGGGTGTTCATGTTGTGTACTTGAATTGGTCACACACTCAACCAATTCTAAGAACTGGTCGACTGGTTTGTTCAAGGTAAAAATATGTTTTAAGAATCAGTCGACTCGTTCTTGGAATTGGTCGACTAGTTTTGACAAAAAAAGGTCTTCTTGCTTATTTTTCATAGTGTTTCATTTTTTAAAACCTTTTAATCTTTCAAAACTTGAAGTATAGCAATGTGTTTTTTGAAAAATTCATTTTAAGTTTAGTTCTAGTTGATCATTTTAAATAATAAGGGCTTACGATGTAACGTTTCATAAAATTAGAAAAATATAAAGAACTAAATAATGGATAATATTATTTTTGTATGATAATAAATATCACGAACATAATAATGGGATGGAAAGAATTTAAAAAATGTAATATGGAGTGATGATACATGGGAAATAAATTAAAAAAGGGTAAAAAACTTGGATTGGTTTTCTAGTCTTCGTTTGAACGAAGGGGCTGTTCGTTCAAACGAGCACTAGAAAGTCTGGTACGAATTTTGGTTGATACTCACCCAACACTTGTTTGAAAAATGGCACTCATTCGAATAAAGGCTTTGTTCATTTGAATGAGCATGCGATAAAACACTTTAAGTTGTAGGCTAAAAAGCAATTTATGTCCAAATTTCACTTTCCCTTATCTTCCAAACTCTCTCTAGACAAGAGGAAAGTTAGGGTTAGAGCATTTCTTGGGCATTCATGAATCTTCAAGCCTTGTAAACACATCATGCCACAAGGATTCAAGTATAAGAAGAATTCCTACCGATTTAAAAGTTAGGATTTCAAGATTTCTTCAAGAACAAAAGGTAAAATTTCTGGCTTTTCATTTTCTTTTAAAATTTCTTGCATTTCTTTGTAGTTCTAGCTTGGTTGAGTGAAATAAATGGTGTAAATCATTTCTTAGGTTATGGGAGCAAGGATTGAGGCTTGAAATTGGAATCTCTCTCTCTCTCTCTCTCTCTCTACACAAAAATCCACATTTGTTTTTTAGGTAGGGCCTCTAACCTAAGTGAATAATGAATGTTAGAAAGAAAACATGCATTACATGACATATTCATGGACAATCTTGTATGAAATTTGTGTAGACAATGACGTAAATTTCTAGATGAACTAGTAGATGAACATTGTGTGCTTAGTCCTTGATATATATTGTCTATAGTGTTAATATGTGTATTCGATGCAAGGTCTGACTTAAAATCCCTTTATTTAAATGCTCAAGAATTATTTACTTATTATTCATAAACTTGTAGGAAGTTGACATGCCTACTAAGTGTTTGATAAAATGCTTAAATGATTGTGATGATGTTGTATGGTAAAATTATTGGTTGTATTGCATATGTGACGCTTTTCCTTTGATGTGAATGGCATTACTTTCTTGGATACCCTTGATTTGAATAAAAGATTGAATAGATACCTTGTGAGGAACGAATGAGAATTTAGATAGTCGAAGGGTTGAGAAAGGGGAAGAAAGGAATGAAGAAATTACAAGTTGAGCAAGGAGAAGTCATGGATAGCTACCCGGGGTTTTATGAGGATGATTGTGTCTCCCTTCGGTTACGAACCAAAATCTCATGCAGGTGTTCATATGTTTCTAATGGGTTAGTAGCCCGAAAAGCACTCAGGCTCAACTGAGGGCCATTAGGTAGTCTTAAAAGATTACGAAAGAAGTGGAAGTAGAAAGTAGTATCGTTGAGATGAGTGATGTAATGATAATCTAAGAGTCTCCATTTTGTGTTATCATCTTGTGTAATAATTGAATTGTACTATTATTGTTGTATTGATATTTTTATTCTGTTGGATTACATAATGAATGTCATCGAGTTGAAATGCGTGGTGATACTTGCTTGACACTATACTTGGCACATGCCCACACTTGTCACCGTTTATTCTTTATTTTGTTTAGTTGTTCTACTAGGGTTGTTGTTTTGACTCCTACTAGATGCAGGTAACAGCAAAGAGCTGGCGCCTTGATGACATGGATTAAAAGGTGATCTCTTTTAGACTCTTATGTTTATTTTTGGGATGTAATTGAATTCTCAATTTTTATTTTGATCTTTTGTTATTTTTGGGAATGTAAAAGGGCCTATGGTCTTTATATGTTGATGTGAAGGCTTAATGAGACTAGTGTTCTTTTGACTTAGAAATAATAATCACATGATGAATATATTTTGGAATGAATGTATGTAAATGTAAGGACCCAAAAAATCATCGAAGGGCAAAATGGGAAAATTTCTAACAAAAACTATGGAAAATGGAGATAAATCAAAGATAAGTCAAATAAATTGTAAAATGAGTCGATAAGTTATTAATATGACACAATAAGGCTTAAATAAAATTTTGATAATTTATTCGGGACTGATGTGAGTCACGAGACTACACATTCATCTATAAGACGCAAATAAATTTGCAAATTCAAATGACTGAACTTAGAGAAACATACTACATATTTGGAATCAAAGCGCTAGGGTGTAAATTTTGGTGCAATTTTGAAACAGTTGATTATCAGACGCATGAGCACGTAAACTTGGCCGAACTGGCCACGTAATGCCTCAAAAAATGTGAAAGGCTTTTCCAAGAAGCTAAGTGGGATATTCTAAAAGAGGGACATGTGGCATTATTTGATTGGGCAAAAAAGGGTATGAAGAAAAGGCTTTGATTATATTTGTGAAGATATATTCTAGTTTGTGTGTGCGCGCGCTTTGGGATGAGTGCGTGTGATTGACATAAAGGTGACAACTTCATTCCCTTATTAGCCAACCAAGGCTTATCCAACAGCCCCATTTTCTTTCTTTTCCAAATTCTCTCTCGTCCCCTATACCATAGCCGCGTGTGTTGGGTATATACATGTGATCTTATATATATACATATGTATTCACTTACATATAGAAAAAGAATAATAAAATAATATAATATAAAACCCACCACTCTCCTCTTCAGTTAGAGAACACACCCATCACTTTTGAAAAAGGTTTCATTCTCTTTCTACCAGGCTTTACTTTTCATTTCAAAAAGAAATAAAATATCTCAAAGGACAAGGTTTAGTTTGAGACTTAGAAGAATTATCTAGGTTTATTATGGTTTCAAATAATAGGAGAATGAAGCCATGCTGGGAGGTAGATGGATCGGCATCCATGGAATGAGAGCTTTGAAACTCTCTCTCTCTCTCTCTCTCTCTCTCTCTCTTTACAAAAATGGCGAACAAAATAAGGTATGGACTCTTAAACCTCTTATATAGTCTAAGATACAGAATATATAAATACTATTGTGTGCATGATTTGATGTATCATGGAATATAAATATGGGTACATATCACCATGTAGCAGCGGCCATGGAGACCCATGAGTACCTGCGTTTGGCTTGATTTTGAAGTCTTGGTAATAATATTGTGGTGTATACTTGTGTGTGTGTGTGTGTGTGTATATATATATATATTTGTTAGGTGTGTGTTTTAATGCATGTTCCTAGATAAAATAATTGTGTGTGTGTGTGTGTGTTTGTTTGTTTGTTTGTATGCAGACCATGTACAAGTCGTGAGCTTGAAAAAGGCCCAAATTGGGTCTTCCTATGAATTTGATTTTTTTAAGGCTTAAATTTGGACCCTTTGTGAAGTTTACACACTAAATTAATATTCTTACAACATATATATGTGGGCTAAAGTGTGTTTGTTCTATCGGCAATGTGTGTGATAATTGGAGTGTTTTAAAGGTTCTTTATCCTATATTGTGCTGAATGAGTCAAGGAAATCAAAGAAGAAATGTGAGAAAGTGATGGAAAATTTTCCACTCATGTGTTGTGCCCGTGCGTGTGTGTGTGTGTGTGTGTGTGTGTGTGTGTGTGTGTGTGTGCAAATTCATATACATATCTAATATGCACATGGAAAAGTTAAATGGCCTAAAATCTCTATTTAAATTATTCAATAATTAAGGATTTTTTATTAAATTGTAAAGTGATTAAAAGTTTTATTTTAAATTTTAAAGTAATCTAAGTTTTTGGAATAAATTATAAAATGGTTTAGTGTCTTGAATAAATTAAAAGAGAGTTTGAAGTTTTGAATTAATTATATGGGGTTAATATATTTAATTAATTAGAAGAAGGTTAAGATCTTGCAATTAATGAAAGAATAATAATTTGTTTTCATGAAAATATACAAGGTTATCATAGTATTAATTAATTAAAGAAAGGTTAATTTATATATATATAGATATATATATATATATCTTTTCTTTTCTTTTTTTATTTGCAAAAATAAAATAATTTAATACCCATGATTTTTTAACGTTCCGCACTCATTGGCGAGGTCCGTTTGGACAAATTGGGACCTAGTAATGGTCCTACCTAAAATGATAAAATGATGATTATACCCCTAAACCTACAGTAAGTATTAAAAGCCAACTTAAGATCCGGAAAAGGCATTCCCAATGTTTTTGGATGTTAGGAACTCAAATATGATATCAGAAGAATAAAATAAGGACTCGGGATGGTCCCACATGAATATGTCAAATTACTAAAATGCCCTCGGGCAAGAAACAAAAATCTAAAAGAATTAGTAAAAGGTAAAGAGGACATCGTAGGGTTTTTGGGTCTTCTAGATCTGATTCTAATGTTGGTTTTGTGAGACGGTGTCTCAGTAGACATGTAACTTGCCTATTAAATTATGAAAATACCCTTTTGAGCTTAAAAGACAATCAAATGACTTAGAAATAATACGATAAGATCTCTTTAAGATTTTTGAGGCTCAGAAAAATGTTGTTGATATCCGTTTGGGCAAACGGGTACCCCGTGTGTAGGATAATATGTAATTAGCCATAAAGAACATTAAGACTTGACATGCTACCTCAGTGCTATAGGCTAAGATGGTCCCAGGGATGGAACAGTAAGTACGCAAGGCAATTAATGAACATTATGAGAGACACATGTTGTGTCTCCTTGTAGTGAGATGATGATTAGGACTAGGGCAATGTCCTAACTTAGTGATGTGTGTACTTGTCATATGATTTACATAATATGTTTGTCATCACTATCATATATATTATGATTAATGTATTGGTGTGATATGATTATTATAGTGATTGCCATGATGTTGGACTACTACATAATATTTCTAGATAAATGCAATCAACATGTCAATACTGACTGTCATTTCTATTTCTATCATAGATATATATGACCACTGTTGCTTCTGTACCTATTTGTTAATCATATATCCTCTCTTATAGTTGTTAGTGATTGTTGTGGATGTTAATGATATTGATATGCATCTTGTTGAATATGCTTGAGTGGTGTGAGATTTGAGGGAATACAATGATGTCAGGCACCCGAGTGGTGTGGAATTGAGATATTTGGGATTATAAAAATAGACAGATTATGAGGGAAGGATCTTGGGATAGGAATTAGTCACGTCTTTATGTGCTCTTGAGCGTGGTAAGATTATGCTTTACCTAGGGTTCCATTTGTGATAGAGATGGTGTCTCCCATTAGCTTATGAGCCATAAACCTGCATGGGTGGTCATTTGTCTCCATCGGGTTAGTAGCTCGTAAAGTACATAGGCTTACCGGGAGCCAAATTAGGCAGATACTCATAGGATTGAGATTATTGAGAGAATGAAATAAGTTAAATAAGGTTTTACCCCTTTTTGTATGGATTGATCGATTTGAGATTATTTTCCTTGATGTTCATCTGATATTTTCTTATGTTTAATGATAAACTATATACTGTTAGTTTATGATACTGTGGCAATTGTGGTCGGTTGCTTAATTGGAATGTATACATTGTTCTTGTGGCTTTGAACATGAAGTGGAGGTGCGTCATAGGGTTGGTAAGCATATATTTACATATTGTGATTAGTTATGTGCATATATGCATTGTTCTTGTAGCATTAAACTAGAAAATGGAGGTGCTTCATGAAATTATATGTTTATACTTATGTCATATGTCCAACCCTCTATACACTGACTACTTGGCTATTATTGTTAAACAACATATAGTGGTGATACGCCTTCTTGATACTTGTATTTATGCCTGTGTTGGGATATGTTGTTATTGTGTACTCCTGATGCATATGAGATATTAAGGTGCGCCCCCTTCAGACTTGCATTAGCTTTTACATGCTACTTGCTTGTGTGTTTTGGGAAACCCTACTGGACGTTATGGCTCACCTCTGCTGTTCCTAGGAATGACAGGTACTGGCCTAGTGGAAGAGCTGTTGGAGAAGTGAAAGATCGACTAAGGATATTGTAGCATTTAGTTTACATTTATGTACTTACCCAATTGTATTTATTAAGGGTATTTGTACCCTTTAGATAATTGTTGTATATGTTATATATATAAGAACTGTTAGATTCAGCTCTGGATATTACCAGGTTGTACACTATTGTTAGATGGTCAGTAAAGTGCCTTTGAATATAATCAATTTCATTTAATCTCGTTACGAAACTTGAACATATCTAATCCGAGAACCAAAGTGAAACCAATTAAAGGAACTAAATCATTTCAAAAAAAAGGTATGTATTTTATATACTTGACTAGGATGGTTAGTCCTATTACCCATCTTATCAGGGTCCAATGACCTCTGAGTTAATGGGTGAAAAAATGGTATCAAAGCTTTAGGTTTCGAATATCTAGGGATAGTGGGAGAGGTTGGACCTCGGTTTATTTGGGCCGGTTGGATTGCATATCATGTGTGTACTTATTGTAATGGTGTGTGTAATTATGTACTACACTTGATTTTCTGATTGACTAGGAGTATGTGATTTTCTTGATTTACTAGTTGATTGAGATTAGATACATGTGTCTATATGCTACGCCATAGATTTTATGAGATAGGCTGTGTGCCTAGTTATCTATATGGTTGGCTGAGTGTTCATATATGTATATGTATATTAATATTATTAGGAAAGATTCTATATGTGTATGCTGGGTTAGTACTTAGTATTCATGGGTTACAATATTATGACTATGATTTACTATACAGACCAGATTGGTATTATTTCTTGTGTTATAGTTGATGGATGGCACCTCATCAACTAGTAACAAAAAGAGTTGTGATCGATGAAGGGTTATCACCTAACTATGATAGTGAAAGAATAATAAAGAGAAATAAATACTTGTAAAATGCTAAATGAAAAGATGTCAGAAAGGCTATAAACCATAAAGTAAAAGACACATAAGACTGTAAAATGTTAAAATAAGAAATGTCACGCCCCGAATTCCCGCGAACCCGAGGCACGAGTAACGAAACTAAAAGAAAATAAAATAAAGGACAATCTAACGGATTCAATTCAAACTTACATTTATTTGCTTCAATGTACATCCATGTAAAGCCTAACCAATAAAAGCATTCAACATGTCATTCGGGCTTAAGCCCTTACATCTCAAAATATGCCCTCAAGGGCCAAAATCATTCTAAGCTCATGTCTCCTCCACTCTGCAAGACTTCCTCAAGTCTTAAGTGCCAAGAGCGTAATCTGTAATGTGTTATCCCACGAATGGGTCAGCTCAACTACTGGTACAATATAATGCTAATGCAAGAAACAAAATTAAGGGCGTGGCATGTGCAAGTGTACAATTATATCTACATGTCATCCAATATCATCCATTCAATGTATTAGCAATAATCTACATGACATCTAACTCGTTAACATAATCTAAGGCGTGGCATGTGCAAGTGTACAGTTATATCTACATGCACAATTATAACCTACATGCCATCCAATTCATCCATACAATGCATTAGCAAGATTCATCACACATTCATGAATTCATTTATACAATGTAATGAAAATATGTGTGACACGCCCATGCAACTCAATGCCACACCCATGTCAACTCTATGCCATGTCAACCCTATGTCACACCCATGTCAACTCTATGCCACACTCATGTCAACTCATGTAATGTAATGTCTCTTCACGGATCACTCCCGTTGGTTCGAGTATCAAATGCAATGTCATGTCCCTTCACGGATCGCTCCCGTTGGTTCGGGCACCAAGTGCAATGTCATGTCTGTCACGACCCGAAACCCACCCTATGCGGATCTCGTGTCGCGGGGCCGACCCGAAGGCCGTCCCTACTTTTTTCATTCCTGTATCATAGTACTAATATGCAAAGTACTAAAATTTCTTAAACAATAACAGCGGAAGTCTTATCAGTAATAGTACATCAGCGGAAGTCTTTCAATACATAATGTTAGCGGAAGTCTTTACAATACATAATATGGTTCTACATAAACAAAATAAGAACCAAACATAACCAGCACCCGAGGGTGGTGAATACATGGGAGAACTAAGACATAGACTGATACAGTTCCTCAAAAATGTCCTCCTACGCTCTCAGACTCCTACTGGGGTCTTGCAGCGTCATCACCTGAAATGGGGGGTAAATAGGGGGAATGAGCTACGAGAGCTCAGCAAGTAAAAACAGATCTCCGACACTGGTATCGATAAGATACAAATCCATGAATAAGATTATGATAGCCAATCATAAGAAAGGAGATGCTGTAATAGCCAATGAGAACAGTTGCCATGAAAGCCAATGAATAATAAGTCACAATGTTCAATTAGGAGAAATGGATACACCATCAACATGAATCTCTCAACAACAATACAACAACAAGAAGTACTGCCACAATAAACCGATCATAATCAATTCAATGAAGAGTGTCCTCTCAGTTTAAGATAAGTCACAAGGAATAGTGTTATTCAATAACGTAATCATACCAATTCTTAGGAGATGCATATACTCTGTTCTCAGGTAAAATGCCAATGTAAATGTAAATGAAATGCCAATGGGAATGCAATGAAAATGCCAATGTTTATGCCAGTCATTTGCCGGTGGAAAGCCTTCGAGGAATTCATTCCTGCCACCTGTCCATTTATGTACTTGACCCTTAGGTCTCCAGTTAATACAGAAAGCATCGGATGGATATTGTGACTGAGCACAAATCCCGTATTCATAACATATCATGATTATTCATTATTCCATGGAAGTATAAGATGGAATATCATATATTCAGTAAAGACATAACAGTAGGCCTTTCCAGGCATGGTTCACAATAAAGACATAGCAAACAATAAAGACATAGCAGTAAGCCTTTCAAGGCATGGTTCACATGATAACAACGACATAGCAGTCAATCAATGTCCACAAGATAGAACAATATCGCATTGTGGATAACAATAACGTGAAGTACTTTCAAGAGTACAAGTTTGGCAGTAAAGAGAATAAACTTGGCTTGGAAACACCACATGGAAGAGAAAGAAAATTTACTTACCTCTATCGTGATTCTAGATCAGGAAATCCGTGAGTGTACCCTTGCCTTTCGAGTTTCCTATATATCAGTGAATACGTTTTAGAATAAATGCTATTCATCAAATTTTATGCCTTTCTATCATAAGTATTTCAAATACTATTTTAGACTTTACCATTGAGTCTGGAATGCCGAAGAAAGTCGGTTTAGGCTTTCGCGGAATTCCATTTGGACTTTTGTACTAAAAAGGGCAAAATAGTCATTTTGCACTTTTACGGTATTTTATACCTCGGGGCTTCATCTCGTAAAACGGACCCCACCATTGGACTCAGAACGTCCGAGATAATAAGTTTTGACTATTCATTTGCATCGTTTGGACTTCGTTTGACCCATATTTGAAATAGGGGCATTATTGTAAAAATTAATATTTAATTAATTTTCCTATTTGGGTCACAGTAACATTTCCTAATACATTTGGGGTCAAAGTGTAAATACCCAAAGTTACGGTCTGAACCATTGGGTTCACTGCCTAGAAACCCTAACCGGTTCGGTTCTTCACTGAACCAAACAGTTCAGCTAAATTTAGAGAACCGGATTAACATATCCACCCTAACCACCTTATCCATGGTTTGGATAACCTCCAAACCCTAATTCCAATTTACTATCTCCATAGCCAAACAACCCTAAATCCATTTAAAATCCATCTCCAAAATGACACAGTATCATGCCCCATTCATATCCGGTCGGGTCCCGACCCGATTCAACCCAAACCCGTCTAGACTTAACCCGGTATCCTCCCCGATTTTCCGGTCATCTCCCTCAAAGCTCCGGTGAGCTGTATTAGGGTTTCGGCGTCCCTTCCGACGCCGGTGACCGTTCCCATTTATTTTTCTCATGTATTTTTAATGCCATTTTATCCCTCATCACATGGGGGTCACAAATCTATCTTCGGTTTCCCATTTGAACTTCTCTAACCTCACGAAATAGGGCCTAAATGTCTCCGGCCGACTTTCTGGCCAAGTGACATTTTTCATTTCCGTGGCTGTTTCTTCTAGGTTTCAAACCCATTTCGTTCCTAGAGTGTTTCTGCACTTCTAAGGACCATTTTCATAAACAAACATCAAGGTTTAAGCATGATATTCATGGAACCCGAAATTATCCATGAAACCTGCAACTCCATATTTCTCTATGGTTTCTCAACCTTTTAACCTGATTCTTTTTGCAAAATAATCCATATTTCATGCTTGTTTAGATCCTATAATCATATATAAGCTTCATGCTTTAAATCTCAAAAACAGAACTAAAACTTGCTTACCTGGGTTTCGGATTTCAGCCCATTATGACCCTCCAAAGTTCCTGTTTATGCTCCTAAGTTCTTTGCCAAAGTGTTCTCCCAACAATGGTCTCTCTTTTGCCTTTAAACCCACACCCGTAGGTTTATATTTCTAGAGAGAAGTTTCCACCGCCTCTCTCTCTTTTCTCTCTCTCCCTCTCTTGGTTTCTCCCCCTTCTATGGCCTCTTTCCTTGACCTAGGACCTATGCTCCCTCTGCCAAATGCAACATTTGCATTAAATGGTTGGGAGACTTGTTTTACACTCATATATACATATATCATATTATATATATATATATATGTAACCCACACATCTCTCACCTAGCCGACACACACACACCTCACTTACATCACAGCTGTATGCTGCCCAAGGGCAGTTCCCCTTTTTCCTTTTTCCTTTCTTTTTGTTTCTTATGTAGATATACATATATACATAAATACATCATACATGTATAATACATTATATCTTATACATATACACATGAAATACACCTCTTTTATACATGTATATACATGTATATGTAGGGGTCTAATTCCATTTTAAATCATATTTACATACCTTGATTTTTATTAAGCTACACATCTATGTTTACGTATGCATGCATGGAAATACGTGCATGCACGTATTTCGATGCAATGCCCTGTGATGCTCGGGTGTCACCCAGCCTTGGTCATTCGTTCCCATCATTCCATTCATTCATTTCCATGAAAATATTAAGATATACATATCTTACCATTCAAGTTACATGTTTTAACTGACCTACCTCGGTATACGTGACGTATCCCGGGTCGGGATATTACAATGTCTCTTCACGGATCACTCCCGTTGGTTCGGTACCAAATGCAATATCATGTCCCTTCACGGATCGCTCCCGTTGGTTCAGGTACCAAATGCATGTCATGTCATGTCCCAGGAATCACACTATGTCAATATGCTTTGATTCCACCATACCATAATGTAATCTCAATCAAGCATCATATCCACACATGAAGCATGCTTTAAATAGTGTATTACACAATAACATTCAAATCAGAAGACCCCTTCATCAAGGTTACATGCCATACATAGTCCATTTAACACATGTTTTGAGTCACATATTTCATAATCCTAACAATTCTCAAAACATAATCCAGAAATTATGCTAACACATGCGATTTACACATAGTCATGATCCACCTTCATCACCAAACTTTCAAAAGATAACAAGGAGCACATAAGCATATAAGCAATAAAACAAATATGTGAATCATCAAGTCAATATGGTAGTTATTCCTAAACTTAATTCTATTTCTTACTTAGCACAATATATCGTACCTGATGGGTTGGTCTCAACCCAAGGAGTCGTACTCCTAGCGTAGCAGAACTAACAGTCAGAATGCAGAAGGTCAGACCACCTTCTCTTTGCCTTTCAGTGTTCCTAAAATCATAAAATACTACTCAGTTCAATTGCTACTTGAATTATGCTATTTATCAAATTTTATGTCTTTATTTTATGAGTTTCTATTTTGCCAAATTAAACTCTACTATTGAGTCCAGAACGTCGAAGAAAGTTGGTTTAGGCTTTCTCGGAATTTAATTTGGACATCCGAGTTAAAAATGGGAAAACAGTCATTTTGTACTTTCACGGGTTCCTATTTCCCGAGGCCTCTCTTCGTAAATCGGACTCCACGGTTGAGTCCAGAATGATCGAGATAATAAAAATTCACTATCTTTTTATTTTAATCAAGGTTCATTTGACTGTGTTTTGACTCAGGGGCATTTTGGTAATTTTTAAGGGTTCTATGTGTCTTTTATTTTTCGGGACCTCGCCTCGTGTCACGGACCTCACCGTTGGTCTCAGGAGGTCCAAGAGAGTTAGAATACATATATGACTTGTCTAATTTGGGCTTCGGGCCATTTCAGGGTATTTAATTTAATTTAATTAATTTAATTAATTAAATGAGATCAAGTATAACATATATATATATATATATATATATATTGGTGCATATTGGTTACCATGGTTGGTAACCGTCATAGTGGCCACACGTGTCTCTCTCACCTCTTCGGTCCTATGTTCGAATCTTGTTAGCCGCACTCTATGTAATCCCCCTCTCCCCTCTCCCCTCTCCCCTTTTTCATTTATTTATTTTGATTTCTTTTAACTGTTGGGCCCAAACCAACAAGCCCAAAGATTTAGAATCAAAACAGCCCACCCCTTTAAATTTAAGACAAACCAACCCAAACCTTTAAAATTTCAAACAGGCCCAATCCTTTAACATTAAACCAGGACCAAGTCTTGAAACCCAAGCAAGCCCAAACCCTATTTAAACCCAAACAGGCCCAACACTTCAACCCAACCACCCCTTCATCTTCTTTGATTTTCTAGTGGAGAACCCCTAGGTTTCCGTCGCCATCTCCGGCGACGGTGACCAGTTTCCGACCATCTTTCAATATGAATTTTTATACAATTTTCTTTCTCTCTCCTTCTAGGTCATAACCACCCAATTTATTTTCCACAAACCCATCTCCATCTTCATGAAATCAAAGGAGTTCAGGGGTTGGTTCAGCCTTTTCGGCCAGCTCCGGCCGACGGTTTCTTTCAGATTTTCAAGCCCATTTTACCACCGTTTTAAACCATTTCTTTTTCTAAAAATTTCCTATACTCAAGGGGGTCAAGTCTAGGTCTTTTAGTTGAAGTTTTTCATACATAAAATATTAAAAACTAAAAATGGTATAACCTGCAACTCAACATTATCCACTGGTTCTTCAACTATTTCATTTGGTTTTTCTTGCATTATCTCCCTTATTTCATGCTTTACATGGTCCTAAAATTCAAACTAACCAACATGCTTTAAAATAAATAAAAACAGAATATAAATTTTTCACCTATTTTCTAGTTTCTCCAGTTGCTGTGTTCACCTCACTCTTCTGGGTTTCCTTCCTTGGCTCACAACTTCTCTCTCAGGCTCCACTTTTTCCTTTGTGATTTCCTTTCTCTTCTGTATACTCTCTCTAACAACATACACATACACCTATACAAGCAAGTACGACTGCCCCTCTCTCTCTCTACCTCACTCTCTCTCTCTCTCTCTACTTTCTCTCTCTATTTTCCTGACTTCCCACTATTTTAACTTCTTCTTCTTTCGGCTCTTTTCAGAATGCATTAAATGCATGGCTTGTGTGCATGGTTTTCTATATATATTATATCACACATACACATATAGTGGTACACTGCCGCACACATTCACACACCTACCCAGCTGCACCTTCTTCTAACTTTCTTCTTTCTCCCTTCTTTTTTAGAATGCATTAAATGCATTGTTAGCTTTCCATATATATTCACACATATTTATATACATACATTTCACTATATATACCTACACACATAGTACACATTTGAATTAAATAATAACTATAATAATAATAATAATAATAATAATAATAATAATAATAATAATAAATAATTTCATTTAAAAAAAAAATTCAGGTTATTACAAGAAATGAGACTTATGAGATTCTTGTGTATGGACTGGGTAGTGGATGCGGAGAGTGTGTACCTGAAATGTTAGGGATACTCTTGCATTAAGCTCTCTTATCGATGGATGTATTACCTTTGGATAGTATTCACTCAGAATTAAGTATTGTGTTTCAGAATTAGTTGTTACCTTAGAGACTATATATGATAGACCTTGTCGGTCTTCTAACCTGTTATACTCGGTTAGTGGTTTAACCCTATTAAGCTTAGATTCAATTTGCAAAAGAAGTAGAGCAAGGTAGCTTGTAGTGTAGCATTAATGGTATTACTCGGTGTAGAGAATTCTAGATTCTCTCATAAGATGGTGATTAGTTGTATCATAGGAGGTGGCTTGAACTTCGCGAATGAAATTCTTGTAGGGTGGGGAAATTGTAACAACTCGGGAAATTATCAAATAGTATTTTGATACTATTCTTTTTAGAGTAATGAATTTCGAGGATGAGATTTTAATAAAGGGTGGAGATTGTAAGAACCCAGAAAATAATCGAAGGGCAAAACTGGTAAATTGCCAGCAAAGGCTAAGGACAAATTGGAGATAAATCAAAGATAAGTCAGATAAATTATAAAATGATTCAATAAGTTATTAATATAACACAATGAGGCTTAAATAAAATTTTGGTAATTTATTCGGGACTAATATGAGTCATGGGACTACACATTCATCTACAGGATGTAGATAAATTTAAAAATTTCAAATGATTGAATTTAGAGAAACAGACTGTATATTTGGAATCAGAGCATCGAAATTAGTTAGGGTGTCAATTTTGGTGCAATTCTGAAACAGTTCATTATTGGGCGCGTGAGCGCGCATAGTTGGCCAACTAGCAACGCGGTGCCTCGAAAAACATAAGAGACTTCTCCAAAAAGCTAAATAGGATATTCTAGAAGAAATACATGTGGCATCATTTGATTGGGCAAAAAGAGGTATAAAAATAGGCTTTGATTATATGTGTGAAGGTATATTGTGGCTTGTGTGTGTGCACGCTTTGGGAGGAGTGTGTGTAATTGACATAAAAGTGACAACTCCATTCCCTTGTCAGCCGACCAAGGCTTACCCAACAGCCCCTTTTTCTTTCTTTTCCAAATTCTCTTTCTTTCCCTATACAACAGTCGCGTGTGTGATGGGTATATACATGTGAGCTTATATATATACATATGTATGCACTAACACATAGAAAAAGAATAATAAAATAAAATTATATAAAACCCACCCACTTCCATCTTCGGTTCGAGAACACAGCCATCACTTTTGAAAAAAGTTTCACTCTCTTTACCATGCTTCATTTTTCATTTAAAAAAGAAATAAAATATCTCAAAGGACAAAGGTTTAGTTTGAGACTTAGAAGAATTATTTGGGTTTATTATGGCTTCAAAGAACCGGAAAAGAAAGGCATGCTGGGAGGTAGATGGATCGGCATCCATGGAAGGAGTGCTTTGAAGCTCTCCCTTTCTTTCTCTCTCTTTCTCTCAATCTTTACAAAAGATGGCGAACACAATAAAGTAGGGACTCTTAGACCTGTTATATAGTCTAAGATGCTGAGTATATATATACTATTATGTGTATGCTTTGATGTATTACGGAATATAAATATAGGTACATATCACCAAGTAGTAGCGACCATGGAGACCCACGAGTTCTTGCGTTTGTCTTGATTTTGAAGTCTTGGTAATAAAATTGTGGTGTATACTTGTATATATATATATATATATATATATTTGCTAGGTGGGTGTTTTGATGCATGTTCCTGGATAAAACAATTGTGTGTGTGTGTGTGTGTGTGTTTGTTTGTTTGTATGTAAGCCATGTACAAGCCGTGAGCTTGAAAAAGGCCTAAATTAGGTTTTCCTATGAATCTGATTTTTTTAGGCTTAAATTTGGACCCTTTGTGAAGTTTACACACTAAATTAATATTATTGCAACATGTATATGTGGGCTGAAGTGGGTTTGTACTCTCGGCATTGTGTGTGATAATTGGAGTGTTTTAAAAGTTCTTCATTTTATACTGTGTTGATTGAATAATGGAAAGCAAAGAACAAATATGAGGAAGTTATGGAAAATTGTCCCCTCATGTGTTGCGTGTGCATGTGTGTGCAAATTCATATACACATCTAATATGCACATGGAGATGTTAAATGACCTAAAATCTCTATTTAAATTATTGAATAATTAAAGGTTTTTATTAAATTGTAAAGTGATTAAAGTTTTATATTAAATTTTAAAGTAATCAAAGTTTTGGAATAAATTATAAAATGGTTTAAAGTCTTGAATAAATTAAAAGAGAGTTTGAAGTTTTGAATTAATTATATGGGCACTTAATATATTTAATTAATTAAAAGAATGTTAAGATCTTGGAATTAATAAAAGTAGAATAATTTATTTTCATGAAATTATACAAAGGTTATCATAGTATTAATTAATTAATTAAAGAAAGGTTAATTTATATATATATATATATATCATTTTTTTTTATTTGGAGAAATAAAATAATTTAACACCCATGATTTTTGAACGTTCTACACTCAATGGCAAGTTCCATTTAGACAAATTAGGATCCGGTAATGGTCCTACCTAAAATGATAAAAAGACGATTATACCCTTAAACCTACATTTAGTATTAAAAGCTAACTTAAGATCCGGGAGAGGCATTTTTAATATTTTTGGATGCTAGGAACTTAAATATGATATCAAAAGAATGAAATAGGGACTCGATATAGTCTCACATGAATATGTGAAATTATTAAAATGCCCCTAACAAGGAAGAAATATCTAAAAGAATTAATAAAAGGTAAAAATGACATCTTTAGGGTTTTTGGATCTTCTAGAGCTGATTTCAAGGTCAGTTTTGTGATATGATGTCTCGATAAACACGTAACCTGCCTAGTAAATTATGAAAATACCCTTATGGGCTTAAGACTTGACATGCTACATTAGTGCTATGGGCTAAGGTGGTTCTGGGGATGGAACAATAGGTGTGCAAGGCAATTAATGAACATTATGAAAGGCACGTGTAGTGTCTCCTTGTAGTGGAGTGATGATTGGGACTGGGGCAATGTCCTAACTTTGTGATGTGTGTACTTGTCATATGATCTACATGATATGATTTCATCACTGATAACTGGTTAAAAAGTGCATATTTATTTTGTTAACCCTATGTATTCTTGCACTTTTATTATTTTAATTTCTCTAAGCTATATGCATTTGCTAGTTAATTCTTATTTTATCTTTTTACAGAGAAAGCTTGACGAAGTTGATGATTTCGTGGTGGATTTGGAGCAAAAAGAAAATATTGGGCTTTGAAGTGCTAAAAGAAGTGGAAAACAAGTGATTTTGGGTTAGAAGAGAGGCTTGGTCTATATGTAGGTGGACCAGGGCCTATTTTAGCATTATAGGCTCTATTTTGGAACACTTTAGACTCCCTTTTTGGGCCCTTAATGTCTAATTACGGGATTTTATATTATTTTCCTAAATTCTTATTTTGTGAGGGTAATTTTGGAAAAAGGGGGATAATATTGTAAGCTAGGGTTTTGGAAAAGAAGGAGGTCGTTTTTGGGGATCTAGACGAGGAGAAGAAGGAAGGAGACGACTCTAAAGAAGGAGATGAAGAACTTCATGGCTATGGTGGTCTTCTCTTCCACTATCATGGGCTAAGTTTCTCTCATTCCTAGGATTTAGATGAAACCCTAGTCAAGTAATATTGCTTCTTTGTATTTTATTTTTGGGTTAATTAGTTTTGGATGTTGATTGTATAATGTTGGGATTTTATTAAAGCATTGATCGTATTATTCAGTTTCACATAATCAATTTTTGTGATTTTTTTTATGTGGTTATACAATAGTAATATGTGTACATACATCAAAACCGTAGGACGAGTCATAACTCAGGAAAAACAAATTGTGACTATGACCTTAGAATTAGCGTAGACAATTTGTGTTGACCAAAGATGATTCGTGCTTAGGGTTTTGGTGCGTGGTTTTCTTGATGATTGTATTGAGGCTTGTAGCCAAAATACATCTTTTACATCCTAAATTTAATGGCCCAAGAATTAATACAATTGAAGCTAGTTACAAGATTAGAATCCTCTTTTAATTTGATTCATTGTTAATTTAGTTCAATATTTGCTTTAATTATAATTCTCATTTAATTTTAGAAAGAAAATCAACAACAACCAATCTTTGTTAATTTGAATTAAAATTGATCTCAACTTTAGTTTTTAAACAATTAGCAGTCTCTGTGTGTTCGACCCTTACTTCTTTACTATACTAGTAGTTTAGTTTGGTAATTTGATTGATTTCCACGACAGATCAATCACTATCATATATCTTGTGATTAATGTATTGGTATGATATGATTATTATATTGATTGTCATGATGTTGGACTGCTACATGATATTACTAGATAAATGTAATCACCATGTTGATACTGACTATCATTTCTATTTCTATCATAGATATATGTGACCATTGCTGCTTTTATACCTACTTGTTAATCATATATCCTCTCTTATAGTTGTTAGTGATTGTTGTAGATGTTGATGATACTGATATGCATCTTGTTAAATATGCCTGAGTGGAGTGAGATTTGAGGGTAAAAGATGATGTCAGGCACCCGAGTAAGTATGGAATTGAAATATTTGAGATTATAGAAATGGACAAATTATGAAAGAAGGATTTTGGGATGGGAATTAGTCACGTCTTTATGTGCTCTTGAGCGTGGTGAGATTGCGCTTTACCCGTGGTTCCATTTATGATAGAGATGGTGTCTCCCATCGACTTGTGAGCCGTAAACCCGCGCGAGTGGTCATTTGTCTTCATCGAGTTAGTAGCCCAGTAAAGCATATCGGCTTACCGGGAGCCAAATTAGGTGGATACTCATAGGATTGAGATTAATGAGATAATGGAATAAGTTGAATAAAACTTTACCCCTTTTATATGGATTGATCGATTTGAGATTATTTCCCTTGACGCTCATATGATATTTCCTTGTGTTTAATGATGGACTATATACTGTTTGTTTATGATATTGTGGCAATTGTGGCCGGTTGCTTAACTGTGAATGTATACATTGTTCTTATGACTTTGAATAGGAAATGAAGGTGCATCGTAGGGTTGGTAGCTTATATTTACATCTAGTGATTGGTCATGTGCATATATACATTGTTTTTGTGGCATTAAAATAGAAAATTAAGGTGTTTCATGAAATTTTATGTTTGTACTTATGTCATGTGTCCGACCCTCCATATACTGACTACTTCACCATTATTGTTAAACCACATGTAGTGGTGTTATGCCTTATTGATATTTGTACTTGTGCCTGTGTTGGGTTATGTTGTTATTGTGTACTCTTGATGCATACGAGATATTAGGGTGTGTCATCTTCGGACTTGCCATTAGTTTTTGCACGTTGCTTACTTGTATATTTTGGGAAACCCTACTGAACGTTATGGCTCACCCTTGCTGTTTATGGGAATGGTAGGTGTTGGCTTGGTAGGAAGATAGTTGCTGGAGTAATTCAAGATGGATCGAGGATATTATAGCATTTAGTTTACATTTATGTACTTACCCAGTTGTATTTATTAAGGGTGCATGTACCCTTCAGACTATTATTGTTTATGTTATGTATATAAGGATTGTTAGAATTAGTTATGGACATTACCATGTTGTACATTGTTATTGGATGGTCAGTATAGTGCCTTTGTATGTAATCAATTTCATTTAATCCCGTTACAGGACTTGAACAAGTCTAATCAGGGAACCAAACCAAAACCAATTAAAGGAACTAAATCATTCCAAGGACCCCGTAGTCCGGCCCTCAGGGTTAGGGGCATCATAGTAAACCTTGTTGGGATATATGTATGAAATGTGAATGAACATTTATGCTATGAAAACTCAAGTGAGAATATGCTAATCAAATGGTGGTTTGATTTATACAGGAATTGTTTATTTAGCTTGACCTTCATTTATAAGGTCACCTTCGGGTTTTTGGGGCCCGAGGCAGTGACATACAACCAATGATCCATCTAATCCTAAATCAGTTAAAACTTAGAATAAAAATAAAAAAATAAAAAGTCTTCTCTTGACTTGTCTTGATTCCTTGGGCTTGAGTAGTGTTCAATTGCTTAGATCATTATGAAAGCATTCTACTTGATTTGATTTTGGCTTTGAAGCATGTACTTAAGTAAAGTCCTTAAGTTTTATGGACTTTGTCATTTCTTGGTCAACAATCTTCTTTGACCTAGATTAGCTACTTGAATTGTCACTAGAATAAAACTTTAGTCCTTGTGGACAATGCTTTGTTATAATCAAAATTATTAAGATGCCCTTTGTTGAAAACCCTTATGACTAACAATCTCCTCATTTTTTATGATGACAAAACATTGTTCCTTGTTAAATTCAAATTAAAAAGCAAAGAAAGAACATTATAGAGAATTATGATTTTTCATATATTTCTCCCCCTATCAACTTGTAAATTTGAATTCATGACTCAATATAAATAGATTAAACTGTTGGGAATTATTTTCTATATCTCTCCTTATCAATATGTAATCATTGCAAGTTAAGGTTAGAGAGTTATATCACATTTCATGCTTGGTTTGTATAATTACACAAGATACAAATAAGAGATATAACAAAAATATACATTTCTATTCATTAAAGATTTGATCTTTCACAAGTATTTCCTTTCAAGTCAAAGTATCAATACCAAACAAATTACACAAAAGATAAAAAAAATCTAAAAACCTTAAAACAAAAATCTATTTCTTATTTTCTTATTTTCTTTTCCTTTATTTTCTTTCTCCCCCTTTGTCATCTTCAAAAATGAACTAGGGATGTTGGGGAAGCAGTGGTTGATGTCTTGTGCTAATTATGCATTCCAGGAAATCCTTGATCTTGAGCACCTTCATTTTGGTTTCTCCGTGCTTCTTCTCATTATGCTCATAAAAAGTGTCGACACATAGCTTTAGTATGTGCACGTTATTCTTTATAGCCTCGATTCATTCGGTCATGGAGGTTAGGGTTTTAGAGAGATTTGATTCAATGGTTTAGAGTTGGTGTTGAAGTCTGGAGTTCATCTCTCAAAAAAGGGTGGTGAGTGAAGGATAAATTTGAGGTCGGAGTTAGAAGAGGATGAGGAATGGTGGTTTGTGTGGTAGGGTGAGTAAGAGACCAATGCTCTTGGTTTTGCTCAAGCAGTGTTGCGGAGGCGATTTTGGGAACCCATTCTTGTTCGATTTCTTAATACCCTATGGACTTAAAAAGTCCCTTTGGAGTTGAAATCCGTGTGAATATGTTGTAGATGTCGGTTTCACTACCAAGGTCAATTTGGTAGTGTTTGAAGAGAGTGGTGAGGTAGTTTCCATACGTAAGGATGCATTTCTTCTTTTTTAGGCAATCATTCATATGGGTGGAGGATGATGTGGGGAAGGTCAACCTTTTGGTGGTTTAGAACGCACCAAATGAGGAACACGTCTATATAAGAAACAAAGTCTCGTCCACCAACATGTGGGAGGATGTTATATTAATGATGTGGTGAATAAGGCGAGACTTAGAAGTGAGTTGGGAGGCTTTTGGTTTGAAAGGCTCCATAATAGAAGAGTCACCTCACATTTTTTGTAAGGTTGTGAAGGGGTTGAACCCTTCACACACTACTCAAGAGTTGGTAGTGAACTCTTAGAATTTTTCTCAAGGAATTTAGAAGATATTAGAGATGGGTTTGAGGGCGAGTGAGATAGTAGTGTTATAAATCTATGATAAAGAATTGAGGCCCTTGGGCATTTAAAATTGCACAGAGAAAAGTTGGATGAGGCAGCTATAATGAATGTTGCAAAAAGAAAGAAACTTGGTCCAACCAAGGTAATCAAATAGGGACCCAATGAAAATAGATTGGATTTCAAAGAAGGAGGTGTTGATGGTTTTCCATACTCAATAGTATGGTGTGTGCTTAGAAATAGGGTCTTAGCTTCCGAGCTAATATAACTAGGGCATAAGGTAGTTTTTCCAAGTCTGGATATCTTGATTCGGCTCCTATGAGTTCTTTGCTAACATAGAAGATGGGCCTTTAAATTCCCTTTTGTTTCCTTAGTAATACGGAGCTGACTGCGTGATTTGAAACTGCCAAATAAAGATGCAACTTTTCTCTAAGGGTTGGTCTGTAGAGGAGCTCCAAGGAACTAAGGTATTTTTTTAGCTGCTGAAAGGCATGCTAACACTCTGGGTTCTAGTCTAGAGACTTTCTTCCTTTCAAATCCTTAAATAATGATAAGCATTGATCCATTGATTTGGAGATAAAATGGTTCGTGGCCATTATCCTCCCATTTAAGCTCTAGTCTTCCTCCTTAGTTTTATGAAGCTTATTTCTATCAGAGCTTTGATTTGGGATGGATCAACTTCTATTCCACGCTGAGAGACTAAATAACCCAAGAATTTTCCTTCTATCACACCGAAGATGCATTTAGTGGGGTTCAACCTCATGTCGTGTTTATTCAAGACCTCAAATTTTTGAGCTAAATGTTAAATGTGATCCCTCCGATCAACAATTTTAACAAGCATATTATCGATGTAGACTTCCATAGTAGTATCGATCTGAGGTTGGAACGTTTGTTAAGTAGCCTCTAATATGTTGCTCTAACGTTCTTCAAGCTAAAGGACATTACTTTATAACAGTAAATTCATCTTTCAAACATGAAGGCTATTTTCTCCTAGGGGGTACATCTACACGTAGTTGTACCATGAGTATACGTCTATAAAGCTCAAGAGCTGATGTCCAGCATTTGCATCTACTGGTTGGTCTATTCTGGTGACTTTGGGAGACTGTCCTTGGTATATGCCTTGTTGAGATCAATATATTCCACACATACCCTCCATTTTTCATTTTTTTTCCTTGCCAGCATCGAATTAGCTAGCCAATTTGGGTAGTAAACTTTCGTAATCAAACTAGCATCCAGAAGTCATTCCACTTCTTCATTAATTATCTTGTGTTGTTGTAGGGCAAACGACCTCCTCATTTGACGCATCGGGGGATGATCTGGGTTTACCATGAGTTTGTTGTAGATGTAGTTTGGGTCAATACCACTCATAACTTTTGCACTTCTGGAAAAAATTGACAAGTTGTCCTTTAAGAAAGTAGTTATCCTTCATTCTTCTTCTAAGTCCAGAGTTGAGCCTAGCTGACAACAGGATTCGGGTCTTGAGGGTCTATCTAGATTTTTTGAACTTCTTCTTGGGCTAGAGTGAACTATTCATTCCTCTTGGGTTGAATGGCTCCTCCAGATCTGTTAGGCAAGGCTCATTCTCTATTGGTCTGTGTCCAGCATTTCAAGGGCTCTAGACAACTTCGTAATTACTATTTTAGGGTTTTTGGTTACCCTCCCTGGTGGTAGGCTGACAGCCTCTAATAGTCACTATTCTGTCTTCCAAAGTGAATTTCAAACATAGGTGCAAGATGGATGTCACCACATTTAGGTTATGAATCCAGGGTCTTCTATGATTCAATTTATATAGGAAACAATGTCGATAACCATGAGCTCTGTAAGAATTTTTTTTCTGGTCTTGAGCCTCCCCAATTGTGACCAAAAGTTTAATGGTCCCAAGTGGAGAGCTAAGGTCCCCGTTGAAACCTACCATCACAATGGTCGTAAATTGAAGCTCTTTAAATCAATCCTTATTTTCTAGAAAGGGAGAGTGAATAGGACATTTGTCGAGCTTCTAGTATCAATGAGTACCCTTCTAATCTCGACGTTTAAAACTTTAAGGGATATCACAAGTGAGTCGTTGTGTAAAAGGTGAACCCCTACCAGATCCAAATCAAACTCTCAATATTCTGCTTTAGAACTCAACACTTATCAGTAGTGTGGACCTGATCCTTGTGGAATTCACAGTATTTATTCAAGTTCCTTCTCCCGGGGTCTCCCCTCATTTTTTTTTGTCCATCTAAGGTCTTCTCGTGACTATATCTAGTGGAGAATGTGCCTCGGAAGGGTATTCAAAGGCGTGTATATGTTAGTCCTCTTATTAGAGTCTTTAGTTCTCGCTTCTCCGGACTTCGAGTTCTCTTCTTCTTATCCTTGGATGACTTCGGAGGTGGTTGCTTTTCTTTCTTAGCTATCTCTTTGGCCTTTATAGAAGATGACCTCATGTCCTTGTCCTGGAGCTGGCACTGGAGCGAGTATTGGTTGATTTTGCAACCTAGGGCGAAGTGTGGGGGCCACTGATGTTTTTCGGTTTCAAAGTGAAAAAATTCCGTTTCAATTTCAAAGTGAAACTTTCGTTTCCCAAAAACGGCGCCAGTCTGATGATGTCAATTTCTAGCTAACTGATCAACGACTAAGATCTTCACCAGGATATCTACAAAAGGATTATCAGTGAGTCACCGGAGAGAGTCGGGTAAAGAACCCTCCAATGATTAAGTTAGTAAAGCCTGAGAAAATTGTGTAAAGGCTTATCTAGTGGGACAGTGAGCCTACCTTTTTGGAACAAGATTCTCCCACCTTTTTGGAGCAAGATTCTCCTTTTTTTTATAAGTGATGACTTTTCATTGTAATAAGATCCTTCGGACGGAAAACAAGGATTTGTATATTTACCTAATCGTAGCATTCAGTTTCCTTATTGGACTCTGTTACTAACCTCGATACTGTGAGGTCGGGATGATGAATCTCAGTTCAATCGGTCCTTATTCGGTATCGCATCTCCTATCTGACCTATGGGATCCGGTGCTCATTTCCAATCACTAAGTTGAGTCTCCACATGTCACCATTTCCTGAATCAAGTTATTATGGGTACACCAGTCATTGCAGCAAACTCCTAACTGCATTTTCTTTCCACCTCACCGAACATTATTTCCACCATCGCTACATTTGGAGAAATTTGTAGATACATCTTAGGGTGTTCAAGTAAGGAAAAATCCAGCTTTTAGTAGTCAACTGAGTTTTTTATAATCAAACTTGTCCCAAGGTGGAATAATTATTCGGTAGTTTCTTAAAATCATGATTTCAATGGTCAAATTAAATGTCATATATGCAATAGTGTCCTCTCTCTATATATATATATATAAAACCAAGTCAACTGGACCCGTGATTATAATACTGGTAAGATTTTGATAGTAAAACCATGCCTGTTGCTCTCATTAGTTGAATTTAAAATCTCTTGAGTATTTAAAACTAGGATTTCAAATTGTGTTTAAATGATGTGATGTTAAGTATTTTGATTAATTTAATTTACTTTTAGTTATCTGCCTTTACTTGGAGCTTAAAAGTGGGACTTCACGTTCTTAAACGTGCACGCACTTTAAAAAATTAAAATAAAAAATTAGTTATAAGAGCAATTCCAATAATGAATTAAATGAAACTATTAAAGTTAAAATTTGATATATTAGTTTAAAAGTAATGATCTAATAATAGTTTTATCCTTTTCAAAATTTGACTAAAATTAAATATTTTATCCAATATAACTTTTATTTTAATAAATTACTATTCACATCAACGTTTTAGATTATAAAATATTAATGATCTAAATTTAATAATATTTTTTCTTACTTTCAATAATTAAAAATGACAATTAAAAAGAAGAATAGTAATTCTGTTAAAAAATAATATTTTATCATCAAAGCACAAATATAAAAAAAAATAATTCTTTTAGTACTATAATACTACTTAAATTTAGTTTTAATAAAATTAAAATGAAGTTTACTATTAAAATTAGTCTAATAATCAAGTCTTATTGTCCGTCGTATGTATTCCTTCTTACTTGCACCAACTCATGTCGTCTTAAATTAAATATCTATCAAAATATGCATTAGTTTTTGTAGTTGACGACTTTTTTTTTTTTAATTATTTTTATTTTGATACAATAATGGAGGAAGAAAATCAGACGGCAGCACTTACCTGGGACAATTGCACCATTCGGATAAGAGTTTACTTTTATTCCATTGATTGACTGCCACCTTTTTTTGTTTTTTTTTTTCTTAAAAGTGAATGTACGTATCTTTTTCGATAAATTATACCAATATTTTTTAAAGTTTTTAATAATTATATTAATCTCCTCTAAATTTTTAAAATTATATTAATTTTTTTTATTTTACCAGACAAGTTACAAATATCTCTCTCAAGTCCATTATTTTTTCCGAAATAATAAAATTGCTCCTTTCATTTTTTTTTTTTTGACATTTTTTTAATTTTGGCCAATTTTTTCTAACTAATTTAAAGAATTTTTTTATTTTTAAAAGTACAGTAAATAATTTATTTTTATTTTATATAAAAATAAATTTAATATTTTAATCAATATTTATTTCAAAATAAAAAAATAAAAACAAAACTGTTGGTCAAAATAAAAAAAAAAAAAAAATGTAAAACAAAAAAGCATGGAATTTATTGTTTATCATTTTAGAAGGAAAAAAAAATTAACTCGAGAAGTATATTTGTAATTTGTCAGATAAGATAGAAAATGTCATTGTAATTTTAAATATCTTATGAATAATGAGTATAATTATCAAAAATTTTAGGTAAAGTTATTAAAATTTACCCTATCATTTCTTAATTACATTGTTCTATCTATATAGACAACGGAAGAGGATCTAAGTTTCAAAGAAGTTTGTGAGGTTCATTAATTCCTATCTACAAATTAAAAAAAAAAAAAAATCGTAGCAAATGGAGTTGATTTATGTGTGAGTTTATTTTTTAAATGTAATACATATGTACTTGGACCGTGTTTGGTTTCAAATTAAGTAGTACGAATATTTTTTTATCTAATGTATATATTTGTTACAATTTTAATGTGTCATATATATGCAATCATACATACATATATAGATATATTTACTTGAAATTAAATTTCTCTTATTTAACTAAGCATCTCAAACGTGCTGTTCTTGGTATGTACTACATATTTTTTATAAATAGTCATGTAACTATTTGTAGCATAGGCAAAAACTAAATGGATTACTTTCAGTATGTATTTATTTGATGACATATGTAGGGACAGCACAAAAATTCCCTTCCATTTGAAAAATGTGCAAATCAGATTACAGAGAATCCTATGAAAACTATGTAATACACAAGAATATACACCAATTTTCCATGTATAAACACTCAAAATGTTCTGCCTGAAACTTCGAATCCCATTCTCATGAATCTAAACCATTTGATCAATTCTGTGGTGTTTGCAGTGAGGAAACCTCGGCGACAGGAGTTGCTTGGGGAGTTGGCTCCGGCGAGTTTCGACAAATTGGGCACGTCGGATGCAGCCTCAACCAAGGATCTACGCAATTCAAGTGGAAGAGGTGGCCGCAGTCGGGCAACAGGCGGAGCATATCGGAATCTTTGTAGTCCGCCAAGCAGATGGAGCACACAGAGGCAGCGGAGTCGCCTTTGTGAAGTTTAGCTTGGGAATAGAGCAACTTTGGGTAGCTAAGAAGGGTGGCTTCGTCGAGGCCTTGTTCGACGGTGATGGAGTCGTCGTCGTCGTCGGTGGTGGTGGTGTCGAGATGAGAAGACGGGTTGGGACGGGCAGGAATGCGGCTGCGAGTGCAGAGATAGGAAGCGTAGGTGATGATAATGATTAAAAGCAGGACTCCCAAAGAGAATCCGATACCATAGCCAAAGCCACCAATACTTTGCCCACCTGTATTGTTCGAGGCATCACTGGAGTCTACGGTGCTGTTCATTTTTCTTCTAGAATTGAAGGTTGGGAGGTTTGGAAAATGGTGATTTGAGGGGGAGGGGGAGGGATTAGTGAAAAAAGAGGAGAAAAGAGAAAAGGGTTTTGGAGTTGAAAGTAGAGATGTCTCTCTCAATTAGAATTTTTTTTTTTTTGTTTTGGTAAATTGGGTCTACTCATAATTTAATATGACCCATTATTTTATATCAAGCAAGCAATAGTGCATTTCCATTTTCTAAATAACAAGAAAAAGTTAAGTCCTAACAGGGTTTATAAAATTGCATGATATGTGACACAAATGATATATATATATATATATAATGATAATACTCTAATTTAATTTACATAAAAATAAAGCTATTTCATACTATCTTAGTATTATTAAAGTAGAGTAATAAAATAGTATAAATGTTTTTTTATACTCATGTATATCACATTTAAACACATATCATCATTTCAATTTGAAATATACAGAGCCATCCCATTGCCCATTTGTTTAATAATAATTAATACCATTGGATATGAGAAGCCCCTCTTTGCCTTGGTCAGTTTTGCTTCTTTCTCCGATCAACTCTCTCACTCTCTTCTTTGTTTATTCTCTCTCTCCTGGACTTGTGGTGGAAGTTTTATGAAAAGGCTGTTTCTCACCACTAATCATTTGGGACAAGAAAATTAAAAGCATGGGAAAAATGAATATAATATTGATTGATATTTTATCCTATTTTACAATGAAAAGTTTCTTCATTATTTTTAATCCAATGAATATTTGCTGACACTTACAAAATATGTAAATTATATACTAATGTAACAGATGTTTATTAACTCAAATGTACTCGCACTTGAAACCAATGAATGACCGCAATTTTACAACCCATCATCTTATAAAATTGAGACAGTTGATGTTTTGGAAAGCCCTTATTAAAGACAGTTTGAAATGTTAAAATATCTCGAAGTACAAACTCTTTAATATATTTTTAAATTAAAAGCACTTTTAAAATGAGTTTCTTTAAATTAAAGATAGTTTTAACAAAAGTACTTTTAAATTAAAAAGTATTTTTTAGTGAAAGCATCTTTATAATTAAAAATGTATTTACCAAGTACAAATTTTTTATTTATTTTAAGACGTTTTCACCAAGTACTTTTTGCCTGAACATAAATTTTTTAAAATATTTTTATAACTGCAAATTATTTCTTGGATATTAAAAAAGAATTTCCATCAATGCATCCCACACTATGTGCAAAAGTGAGTTACAAGATAACACAATTAAGTCCATCTTTTTTCAAAATACATTTGGTGGAAGCCTCAAAAAGTTCCAAAGGATGTGAAACAATGCATCATTGGCTATGCATAAATTCTAATATTAGTGTGAAACAATAATGCACTATCACCAATTTAATATTTTTGGACAAAAAAATCTTAAATGATAAAAATAAAATATAAATATAAAGTGGATTGGGGCATTGGGGCATGATGTTTTATGTTTCATTTAATAATCTATTTGTAAGAAAAAAAAATTGTCCAACTCTTGATCCTTTTTTTTCTTTTTATCACATCATTTGTTTATGTTTTTTTAATGTATTTTTTTACTCTTAGGTACAAATAAATGATCACACATGTATGTATAATAGTAAACCCAACTACCCTTGTGCTTGAGAATAAAAAAAATCTATTACATAGAACAACAAGCTCTCTTGATTTGAACAATCGTTATTTATTTTTTATTTTTTTGGTTTATTGGATTTATTAAATGTAGGCCTCATTTGTATAAGAAAAAAGCAGTAGGACTATCAAGTGCACAGTCCTCAAATAATACTTCACAAGTTTTATTTAATAAGTTTTTAAGATTTTTTATTCTATGTAAATTGGTCAGAGTCATTTATTCGAACCATTCCTATTTTCAATAGGGTAGGCATACTTATGTGAGAATTTATTTCATTAGTTCATCATATGCATATGACAGTCTCTATAGTTTCAGTAATACAGTGGGTCTTATATAAACTCTATCATAGAGACTGTCATGTCACGATTCATGGAATAATTTCTCTATTTATGCATTGATTGCTTCCATTGCCTCATAAATGAGAAGGATACTTTGGGAGAATAATACATTCCTATTAATTCCTAAATCCCAAATCATCCTTAAGCTTATTTGTTAATTTGTTAACCTAAAAAAATAATAAACACTAAAAAGATCTAAATTTTACATTCCAAATTCTTAATTAATATTGTTAACAAAATAACTAATTTTATTTAGACTCAATATATATATATATATATATATATATATATTGTTGTTTTGTTCTTAATTTTTTTGAACTTTTTTGTGAATATGTTATGGAATTGTTTTTAAGAAATCAAGAAAAATCTTTGTTGATGTGGGTTAGTCCCGTGGTGTGAAACTAATCTAGAATTTGAGTTGAATAGATTTGTACTAACTTTTTTAATTTCGTCAATTTTTCAACCACAACACTAATTATTAATATTGAGCAATATATGAATTGTAAAACTTATCAATATTCAACAAATATCAACAATTTAATTATATGTCAAATCTATCCAATGTAGTAATTATATAGTGTTTAACATACAAACCATTCAACTCAAGTACAATTGATCCACTAATTAAATTCAATTGTCAATTTCACAATTCAAGTAGAAATTAGATTATGTGATCAATTATCAATTCCACAATTCAATTTGTTATTCCAATTTTATAATTAAGGTTCTCAATTACTCGATTGAAAATCAAATTCCACAATTCATGAAAACCTAAATTTCTATATAGCGGAAGCAATTAATTCTAGCAAATTGGAAATTGTAAAGCATGAAGAGTAAGAGAAATTGCAAACCAAAGTGATGACGGAGAAACCACCAAGAAAAACTATCCAAGGTGTAAAATTTTGGAGCCAGCCATACTCATAGAAGAGTTCCACTATGAGTAAGATCGAATTAGAATGCGATAAAGAATCGGTCTAAATACCTCAAGCACCGTTATACTCATTCATATCTTCAGTCTCACTTGAGTTCCCAGGCTTCCTCCATAGTTAGAATTTTCATACAACCGGACGCTTCTCACGGTCTCGAAATCTTCTGATCGGGCCACTTCATAATTGCAACTCCTCGCAACCTCGGACTCCTCCAATCACTTAACAATGAATCCTCAAGGTTGAACTCCAAACTCTTCAATGATGAATTGACATAGAATTAAGACTCTTTGAATTGACTTAGATCATGTGATGTGATCTAAATCAATGAATGATTAAAGTAGATATATGCATAATTTATAAGTATGAATGTTCACTCATGAAAGTTCTTAGATCTTTCAAGTGTATAGCTTTCACAATTTGAACTCTCTCTAAATCTGTTCCCACTGAATTCAAACTGAATTTTCGTGATTTTATATTAATGAGATCGGATCTCAAAAAAGGCTTCAAAATATAAAATTTTCTACTTTCGCTCAATGTTCGTTCGAACAAAGTGTGATCATTTGAACGAGTAAGGAACGAACATTAAACAAGCAAAATGTAGAGGTTGCAGCTCATCATTTGATGCAGTCCTTTTAAATGAGATCGAACAAACAATAATGAGCCTCAATTGTTCGTTCGAACGAGACACTTGATTCTCGTTTTATTTACTTGTCTTATTAACTCAATTTTTCTAAGTGATTTGAAATATGCATTTTTAAAAAATTGTTTCACAATCACAAATCAACTACACACGTGATGATATGATGTCTATTATATGTAATGCATGCAATATGTGAGTGTGTGAGATCTAAATCAAAACAAAAGTTCAAAATACCCAAATTACCCTTCATGAACCAAATCGGCCGGTAGATATGCACGATAATAAAGCTTGGACCGTCTTGGAGTAGAACGGGCATTAACGTACTCTAATTTTATGACTAATGTAATTATTACAATCAAAACACATTTGTCAAATCAAATTAGCCAATTACAATATCAAACCCCTTGGTCCTAACAATTGAAAACTTGAAGAAGAAAAAATTATATAGGAATGCATATACAAAATCTTATTATTTTATCAAAAAATAAAATGTAATTATATACAAACATCTTATTCAATATTTGTCTAAATATAGAATTAGAATATTCAATATCTTATAAGATTTTATTTTTTAACAAATTCAATCATATCCTATCTAATTTAATGTTTTATTCGGTCATTCAAACAAAGGCTTTAGGAACAAAAATGTTTCCCTTAAAAATTAATTGTATTTGTTGCCAAACAAAATAGTAGTAGTTCATAATTGTCTTAAGAAATTTATAGATGTCAATCAACTGATACATTTGTTCACAATAACACTTATTTAATGTAGGCCATTGCACGTCTTTTTGTGAATGCAAGTGGGTGCAGAGCTTACATCTCCCTCTGTCCTATTATTTATTATTTCTAAATTCTTCCATTGAGAAAAAGTGGGTGGCCTGTTTGCAAAGCAAAGCAACTTTATTCAAATTCCAATTGTTGAATATGGATTATGAATTATTATACTTCTGGTTATGACGAAACCAATACACACAGTTTTCTAGGGTAAAGTATAAAAGTAAACAAAGAGGAAGGTGTGTTTTCTGGGGCTATTTTGGCTTCCCCAGGACTATGAATCTGCATCAAAGGGCGAAGTAGAAACACCCTACTGAGGTTTTGAAATATCAATGACCTCACTTGAGTCAATCACCTGTGGCCTCTTAGATTATATGACTTTTAATTAGGAAATTTAAAATGTTTAGCCTAATGCACCTGCTTGTTCTGGGGAAGTAAATGTTGGTTGATAATGTTTCAGAATTTACAAATAGAATAGGTTGAAACCATAAATATAGGGACATATTTGATTAATATTTAAAGTAGGACTGCAACTCATGCAAGATGGGCGGGGGACTGTCCAGCCCAACCCGAGTCCTGTGACAATCAGCCCGAGCCCAAACCTTAGCCCAACTCTAAATTCATATGTATAGGGTTTGATCGGGTCACTAAAAAATGGGACTCGGTGGGTTTCATGGTTGGGCCCGAAGTAAAACAAACACAATCAAAACACAAATCTAGTTTGTTGAGTTAATTGTAATATTGTAATATCCATTTCTTTTTTTTAAAAAAAAAAAAAAGTGAATCCGTAAACCTTTAACCTGATAAGTTGTTAGACGATCCAGCCGATGTTACCCAGGTCCTTACGACCCAATAACCCATTACCAATTTAATGTAAAAACCCATCCAGACCAGCCCATATTCTCTTGCGCAAACAACCAATTGAACCGACGGCCAACTTAATTAAATCAACCCATCAAGTTTAGAAAAGTAGCCTAAGCCTAAACCCAACCAGCCTAATTTATCCAGCCCATTTTAACCCAAAACAAACAGCCAACAAACTTACCTGGTCACACCAAACTAAGAATCAGCCCAAGTCCAAACCGGACAGAATTCCTAAACACCGTTGAACCTTTCACATTCTCAAATCAGCCCCAAATTGTAAAAAATAAAAATAAAAAAATTAGCAACCCACTTTAAAGTCATCTTTGAATTAAAGTAGGGACTAATTTCAGTCAACGTCCCTCCCTCCCCCATTATTACCTATTGCATCCCATAAAATTGGAGCACTGTGTTTACGAAGAGAGTTTTAGAGGCCACGAGTTTAAGCCCTGGAGCGATCGAAAGAGAGACCAAACCCCAATTTCCAAGACTAAGACCCAAACCTTTTTCCATTTAGATTTAAAAAACAAAAAAAGTTGTGCCCATAACCTATTAACCTAATCAGCTGTTAAAGACTTGCAAGTTACCCAGAACTTTAGTACCCAAAAACCATTGACAAATTATTAATTTAAAACTCCATCCAGACAAGCCCATATTCTCTTGCGCCAGCAACCAATTGAACCCAAGCCCAACTTAATTTAAATTAACCCATCCAATTCAAAGAACAAGCGCACGCCTTAACCCAACCAACCTAATTTACCCAGCCCATTTTGATCCAAAACACAGCCAACTTATTTACCCAAATGACCTGATCAGGACCAACCTAAGAACCAATCCAGATTCAATCCAGCCCAAGCCGTTTTGATTCTTGAATAAAAATTTTCTTTCAAGTAGATGCAGAACTAAGGACTAGAACAAAAAAAATTCTTTTGAAAAAAAAATAATTTAAGGAAAAAAACAAGCCCTTAATGATCAATGACACTTGCTATTAACAAATTGTACAAGGACTATAACAATGTGTTTCCTCACATTCATGTATACTTGTGAAACAATGTCATTTTTATCCATTACAAACTACAATATCATTAGTTAAACCTGCCTGACTCCCAGTGTGTCCAAGTCGCCCTGACAACAAAAGCATAAAAGATTCATACCTGATACACTCCTCAGTCCGGCCTTCATTGTTACATAGGCTTAAATTCATGCAATCTTCACATTCAAAGCCTAAAGCTGATTCATACCCAATGTACCGTTTAGCTGTTTCACTTCACTGGATTAAAGCCCAACACCTACACTTACCACTTTTCAGCAACAAGCTCACTTTACTGATGAAGTCAAGTCCAAAATCATATTCATCTGCATCCCCGTCTAATTTAGAAACGGCACCATACCAAATCTGCACCAGCACAAAAACTTGTCAAAGATGCACAATGATCAATCACGATTCACCTGGAAACACTTTCCCACATCCAAATCCCATAAACAGAATCACAGCATGTAAACCATGAAGATTTATGTAAAACTACACAACACCAAACTGAATTTAAAATAGACTCCGTATCTTATGTGTCCTGCAGGAGGTCATAAGACCAATCGTTGCTTGAATTACCAATTTGCTCACATAAATAAAATCCCAAACGAGAAACTAACAATCTAAAACCTGTAACAGAAAACATCATTGCACAAATGTTATTGTCTCAACAAATCTATGGAACCCACAAAACCTCCAGGTACACTCTTTCCCCACTTGCCACTGTTGGAACATTTCCCCTGGTATCATCATTGCTGAGCACACTGCACCCTCTGGGCTCCACCATGCATATCATCGTCTTCGTCATAAGCCTCTTGGGCCTGTTGCTGTTTTCGACGCATCTCCTCCTCTATATTGACATCATGCAGAGTGGTTTCCTCACATTCATCCAACTCCATATCTGTAATCTCCACTGAAGGCCTTGGCGGAAGGACAGCCTCGAGAGCCTTGCACTGGTCTGCAGTCAGAGAGTCTGGGAAATCCACTGTGAAGTGAATATACAATTTCCCTCTCATGAATGACCTCTGGTACATTGGCATTCCTTCTTCATTTATTGCCTTGAATTGGTCTGTGCAACGCAACAATAGACAAAGATCAGTGTCATGATTGTGTAGATATTTAACGATCAATAGTACTAACCACGACCAGCAAACAAAATTTATGGAATACAATCATAATTAAATATAAGAAAAGCACAATAACAAGAATCAGGACAAAGTACACAAGGTAAGAAACACGGACACGCAGACACGTAATTTCTCAAAAAAATAAGATACATTGAATATATATAATTTTTTTATATAACCATATAATAAAAACATAATGTTATTTCAATTAAAATTGGCATAAAAAAATACAAATTACAAAATATTTAGTAAGATATTAAAATAACAAAATCATTAAATAATACTTAAAAAACTTCTTCATTATTCATCAGCATCCATGATTCAAATTTCAAAACAAATTTACTAACTATTGCATAGATATTTATGTGTGTGTGTACACACAAAAAAAATGAAAAAAAGATATAAAAAATGTATCCGAAATGTGTTCAAAATCCTGAAAAAATAAAATAATTTTGAACACTCTTTTTCACATGTCAAGAAAGTATTCGAAGGTGTCGGTGTCCAACATGAACATGTGAACAAAAAATAGAGTGTCCATGCTTCATAGTACACAAGCAGACAAAAAATACATTTTTAAAGAATTATGTCGCAATATATGAAAGTGAGATTAATGCTGAACTTACCAGGCTTGACTACTTCTCCAGGTTGGGATTTAATGAGGAGCTGCCTATTATCCAGATGGGTCAGTATAAATTGAAAGCCACAGAGAGCCTCAGTTAGGGTCAGGGTGTGTTCAACAAATAAGTCATCACCCTTTCGCTTAAACTTAGGATGCTCTTTCTGTTGTAGAACAAAGACTATGTCCCCCGTGACCGTGTCAGGCTACCAAAAAAAAATGCAAATTTTTTATAATCCACTAACATAAATATTCATAATTATAGAAAACAAATCCCATATATTCAAAGATGCTGTGGCTTACAGCCTCATCAGCCTCCCCAGGGAATGTAATTTTCTGTCCATTTTGCATCCCCTTCTCCACAATCACTTCCAAGACTTTCTTCTCCTGTGCAACTTTCTCACCCTTGCACTGCGGGCAACGATCCTTGTTGTTGATGGTTTCACCTGTACCCTTACAATCATTGCAAGGATGTTGCATCTGCTGGATCATAGATGGACCAAGATGTCTAATGGAGACTTTCATTCCAGATCCTTGACAGCCTGCACATTTCATTGAAGCACCTGATTTGGACCCTTTACTGCAAATAATAATAGACCCATTCAAGTTAGATCAACGAAATACAAATAATCAACAGTTGGGAAACATAAACAGCGACACAATCAACTGCTCACCCCTTGCACTTGGAGCAGAGTACATTGCGTGAGAGGGACAGCTTCTTTGATGTCCCATTGTACAGATCCTCCAGAGAAACCTTGAGGGGATGAATCACATCCTCTCCCCTTCTTTGCCTTCGGCCTCTGCTGCTTCCACCACCTGTGCACAGAAGTATTCAATCCCCCAACCCGCTAAAGATTGTTCCTATTTTTCATAAAGTGGACACTAACAACATAGTTAAGTTGCCCTTACCACCAAAGAATGACTGGAAGATGTCAAATGGGTCATGGCCACCACCTCCAGCTCCCATTCCTTCCTTGAGAGCATCCTCACCGTACTGATCATAAATTTCACGCTTCTCTGGGTCACTCAGAACCTCGTAAGCTTGGGCTAGCTCTTTAAACTAAAGATGACACAATTTCACAGTTTTAATACATTCAGTACCACATATCTCATACATTCAATGCAGTCCCTATCATATCATAGTATACAACCTAATACACAACAAAACTACATTGAGATTTTCAACATCCAGATCAATCAACTTGCACTTGGCAAATTACTTGGCATCAATAATTTTTTGACACGTATCAGCTAAACATTGGGAATAATTCAACAAGTCTACAATAAAAAGAATAATTTGAGATTATCCCGAAAGAAAATCAGGAATTGTTCAAAAAAATTAATGATTACTTTGCGATCAAGAAAAAAAGCACCATGTGTTAAGCAAAAAAGGCAAGTATTCAACCTATAGTTTATTAGAATTAGAATTTAAACTAATGCAGTAATAGTTTGGTACCAGCTGAAATACATATACAGAAAAAAAGAGAATTTTTTATAAATGTTCCCGGTAATTCAGAAAGTCTGTACAAGTTATTAGACCTACACACAAGTTCTACATATATTGAACATAGAGAGATACAAATTGTTGGAATGTCTCACATCACCCATTTGAAGTTATTAGACCTACACACAAGTTCTACATATATCGAACATAGAGAGATACAAATTGTTGAAATGTCTCACATCGCCCATTTGTGGCCCCTTTGTGCAGTCTATGAGACTCTAGTTCCTCCTAAGGAGTTGAATGGGCTCGGCTTACAATTGGTATCAGAGCCAGATTGGGCTAGTCTTTCGGTGTGCCGAGTGTCCAGCTGGTCCAGCTGCTGTGGTTTAAGGAGTGTGTTGGAATATCCTACATCGCCCATTTGTGACCCCTCTGTGTGGTCTATAAGGCTCTAGTTCCCTCTCTCCTTAACACATGGCTCTTAAAGAGTTAAATGGATTGGGCCTTACAATTAGTATCAGAGTCAAATTGGACTAATTTTTCGGCTTGAGTTGAATGGGCTGAACCTTACAAGTGGTATCAGAGTTAGATTGAGTCAGTCTTTCGGCGTACCAAGTGTCCGGCTGCTGTGGTCTAGGAGTGTGTTGGAATGTCACAGCCCATTTGTAGCCCCTGTGCGGTCTATAAGAATCAAGTACCCTCTCCTTAACACCTAGGTTTTAAAAAGTTGAATGGGCAGGGTCTATAAGAATCGAGGTTAACCTAAACACCTGGGTTTTAAAATGGGCTGGACCTTACAACACAAATCTAACCAACAATATCTAAACATCCAATTTCAGGCAAACACCGAAGAAATCAAAACCCTAAAGAATCGGTTTTGTCCCCACCATCATTTATAGTGAATAAACAGTTAAACAATAATCGATCTCTATAGACACGCACATACAGACATATATATAAAATCCAAGGAGCTGATCTATGAATAAAATTGTGTATATTTAATTTACCTTCTCAGGATCACCACCTTTATCCGGATGATTCTTAATAGCCGCCTTTCTATAAGCCTTCTTTAGATCATCTTGCGAAGCGTTCTTCGCCACTCCGAGGATTTCATAGTACTTTGTGTTGTCGCTTTTCTTAGGTGCCCTCCCAAACATCCTCGATTATCAATCTACAATAAAAAAAAAAAAAACACAAGAACGACCCAAAATCAATCAAACAACTATTGAGAAACAAAACCATAAAGATCGATCGAAGTAGACAGAGGAAGAAAGGGCGAACTAACTGATGGAAACCCTAGAAAGAGATTGCGGAAGAGTTTGAAGGATCGTCTAGAATTGTGCTTTTCAGAGGAAAGAGGCACAGAGGCTAGAGATGGTTTGGTTTGGTTTGGTCTCAGATCTGTGCTTTATCGGAAGAGAAATTGGACGGTGGGGATTTAGTTAAGTACGATGATGTCAATAGAAGACTCTAGAATTTCCTGCAAATTTTTAT
Organism: Nyssa sinensis; assembly: GCA_008638375.1. Classification (NCBI taxonomy): domain Eukaryota; kingdom Viridiplantae; phylum Streptophyta; class Magnoliopsida; order Cornales; family Nyssaceae; genus Nyssa; species Nyssa sinensis. Next base: position 22,337,198 of record CM018041.1, on the reverse strand, counting down.
ATGGTCTTCCAAGGAATCTCCACCGTTGATTTATTTAATAGAATTACTTAATCTTAAAAATATTTGTTTTTTTCTTTTTCTTTTTTCAAATAGAAATATTTAGTAACTTTGTTATTAAAGTAATCCCCTGTAGGTATCTTAAAAATAATTGTTAGAAAATTTAAAATATTATCCTTTACATTCAACATCTTATAATTAATATTTAATATATTTAATTTTATGATAAAAAAATTAATAATTTTATTACTTAATAATTAATATTCTTTCAAAAAAAGTTTATAATATTAATTAATTATAATAAAAAAAAATTATAAATATATTTATATATATATACATATATATTTCATTAATGATATGTCTTTTTAATTATATTTATTAATATAATATAATTGAGAAAAAAAATATTCTAAACAAAAAAATTATGATAGAAAACATTTTTTACTTGAAAAAGATATTAGAAGTTATTTTAAACCTTAAGTTGAACACTATATATATTTTTAAGAAAAAAATTCAAAATATCGTTGAAAAATTATATATAAAATCTTATTTTTGGACTGAAAATTATTTACATATAAGAAATATATTACATTGACATCTTTTGAAATTTTTTATAAATATATTAACTTCTCCTAAGATTTCTAAAATTACAATGACAATTTTATTTTATATAACAAACTACAAATACTCTTATCCCGTCAATTTTTTCTTCAAAATGACAAAACTACAAATTTTTTAATACATTTTTTCAATTTTGATTAGTTTTTCAAATCTTTTTCTATTTTTAAATAAATATTGATTAAAACCTTAAATTTATTTGTATATAAAATAATAAAAAAAATCTTTAAAAAGTTCAAAAATTTTGGTCAAAAAAGAAAAAATGAAAAAAAAAAACATAAAATGAACGTCGTTTTAAAAGAAAAAAAATTGATTATAGATGAGCATTTATAATTTGTCAATAAAAGTATAATATATTAGTGTAATTTTAAAAAACTCAAAAAAAAATTAATATAATTGTTAAAAAAACTTAGGAGACGTCAATATAATTTACTTATAATAATTTTAATAATTAATAAATTTCTAATTTCTCATGTCTATTGATTATAAAAAAAAAAAAAAAACAATTGATTGTATAAAGTTAAATCTCTAATAATTAATAATCTTAAACAATTTGAAGGCATTAATTATAAGAGCCACTTGCTACATCATTTACCTAAATATATCAATATAAACAAGTTCAATATTATCAATAGGTCCATCGACATCAACAAGCCTATCTATACAATGAACAATCATTCAGCGATTTTTGAATCAATTGTCTCAACAATTTAGATAAAAGATCATATAAATAAAAATTACAGTAACATGCATGAGTGACTTTCATTTGAACTATTAAGACCATTAAAAATTTTCTACCATTAGATGTGCCTGTTGAGATGACCATAGAGCACTTTACAAGTTAAAATGCATACTCCGTTAGTTTGAGACTAAGGTTGATCATGGCCTTATTATGTCATTTAGTAAAAATAAAAATATAGTAAGTAAATGGATTTGATTTTCAACATTACTACAATTGGATCGCAAATCAACTTTTTCTTCTGGGATGACAATAGCACCCGTTCACTCTAGAACATTTGGAAAAAGATGAGAAAATAATAAAACAACAGGAAAATAAAAGCAATCCCCATTAGACATATGCATGCAACTACATGGCTGAAATTCATCACTAATTCATCAAAGGCACCCATGCCACAACATTATGGAAATCATTCATTCTTCTTCGATTTTTAAGTATAATAAAGAGAAATTTACAAGAAGAGAACTCAATTAATAGGGAAGGTCGTGTTGAGTTCTTAGACATTATGTTTACAACTCAATTCATCTTAATTAAAACAAGGATGAATGTGATTGGGAATAAGAAGGAAAATTTTTCCTAAATAATAGCCAAAGTTACAATATCTATTAAGTATTAACCAAAGAGGATTCCTAGTATTGTTGGCCATTTACAACACATTATCAGTAGCAATTCCAACTTTATCAAAGGCTTCCTAGTTGCAATAGTCTTGAAATCAAAAAGAGTATTAAATGTAAAAAAGTAAAGATGAGAAGGTTTCTCTTCAAAAATCTCAAGAAAGATGAGATACACCAGTTTAAACACACACAAAGAATATTTAGACAAGATGTTAATGCTGTCAATGTGACCATTTCTCATCTATTTGCCATATCACTTGAAATGTTCTTATTGTGTTTTAGACAACATTTAATTCTTTCTTTTTATGGGAAGATGATAAAACTATACTACATTTCGATGGAACTAGAATGGAACATTTCCATTTCTATAAAAGATCCCAAGTCATGATAACTACAAATTTTATATTTCATCCAATCCATAGTTCTCCTCCCACTAAAGAAAAAACCCAAAAGAAGCGATAGATTCTCAGCGCCTTCTTAGGTTCAAAAAATCCAACAAATCTCTAATCATTAGCTCCCAAAACCTCAACTGCTGGGTATATGCTACAGAAATATATCACAGTCCTGAAGTACTAGTTTTGATATCTACAGAGCCACAAATATTTTATCATTGTTTTTTTTTCTTGGATACTTGGATAATGGGCAGTTGCCAGTTGGTGATAATGCAATCATAAAGAATTTAAATGATCACGATCAATAACACCACCTCATACCACCCAAAGATTTTACAAACGAATAAAGATACATGGCACAAAACTCTAAAAAAAGAAAAGAAATAAAGCACTCCTAAGAACTGGCTTCAACATCTCACACCTAATGCACTACAGAAGACAGAGGGTCAGCATCTCACACTTCTTGACACTACTCAGAAAACTTCCTTACCAACCCCACAACATATCCATTGCTAACTCATACCTGACCTAGTCAGTCCCAAACAGTGATAAGAGGCCATAAAGCTCATTCACCACCTTGAAATGAAAGAGAAGGTAAACAATCTCTTAGCTTTACTATACAACACTAGTAGGCCATCCTATAACCGATGTGATTCAGATTATCAATGGTAAGAACAGCAATCACTACATCTATCCAATCAAGAAAAAATATGTTGATCTCAAGTCCAACTCTAAAAAATCTCTAACAACATAAATAGAACAAATTCATTTCTTCCCTCTGTTCAACAAAACCTACTAGTATATCATTTATTGTATAACCTAATTAACATTTATATTAAAAATGAGAGAGAATATAATCACTCAATCTCACTTCAAAAAGTGTACTTATATTATACTAAATTTGACTATGTTAGCAAACTCCCTTAATCTCAACTTAAAACAATGTCATTCTGACTGGTCTAAGTAACAACATTGATTCAAACAAGCTATTATTTGAGTTTAGGGATTGTTTCTTACTCGATGATAGTAGATTTCCACCTATAAATGATAACACAAATATCATGTGAATAAAAGATTCATTGTAGTGCATAGAAGAAGAAACTAACAAAACAATACCCATAACACATAGCGTTAGAGAATAATGGGGTTTTGACCTATAACCCCTAACCTTTTTTTTTTTTTTTGATAAGTAAAGATGTATATATATTGAAGATGTGCCCAAGAAAGGCAACAAGAGAAAAAGCTCCCAAAAAACTTTACAAAGGTCTTAACGACCCCAAGAAATCAACAAAAGAAGAGACATTGACAGGGGATGCCCCTTTAGCCCAAAAAAATAATAAGCGCAGAAAAGAGTCTTTGAATATGGGAGTGGGAAGCTCCACTTCTTCGAAGACGCGCTTGTTTCTTTCAATCCAAATACTCCAAAGTAAGCAAACGGGGGTCAGGTGCCAAGGACTTTTAATCTCTTCTGAGAGATTGCACCCTGTCCAAGCCAACAGAAGATCCTTGACGGTACCAGACATGACCCAGGAAACACCAAAAAGGGCAAAAATCATGTTCCAGCAATTCCAAGAAAAAGGGCAATGGATAAGAACGTGATCCACCGTTTCCTCTTTCTGCTTGCAAAGGTAGCATCTACTAGCCAGAATGAAGCCTCGTTTCTTCAAGTTGTCCGCTGTTAAGATGGCTTTCCATGAGGCTTCCCAGGCGAAGAAAGAAGCCTTAGGGGGGGCTTTTGAGAACCATATAAGCTTCCAAGGGAAGAGAAGGCTATCTGAAGTGAACAGACTATTGTAGAAGGAGTGAACTGAGAAAGACTTCTTATTTGGAAGCCACACTCGCATGTCCTCCCTCCCTTCCCTGGCTCGGAAAGTGCAAATGTGACCAAGAAAGGAACCCACCTCATCTAACTCCCAATCATAAAAGTTTCGCCTAAAATGAGGGGTCCAAACAAGCTTGTTCCCTGCTCTCTCCAAGTACTCACATACTTTAGCCGCCTTGTTGGTAGCTAGCCGATATAAAGAAGGGAATTCCACCCTAAGCGGAACATCTCCATTCTACACATCCTCCCAAAAGCTGACACGGCCTCCATTCCCAATGACAAAGCAACACTTATCATTGAAGATCCTCCAACCACTTCTAATAGATCCCCAGGGACCACAACCTCGAGGCCCCTCCACACTGCCCGAGCACCAGCCTCCACTGACACACTCATACTTAGCAATAATGATTTCCCTCCACAGCTCCCCCTCACTCTCCGCAAACCTCCATAGCCATTTACCCAAAAGAGCTGTGTTGAAAATGCCCAAGTCTTTCACCCCAAGGCCTCCAAGAGACACTGGCTTCTTGATCTTGTCCCAAGCCACTAAATGAAACTTGTTGCGATCCCCTTCTTGGCCCCATAAGAAGTCCCTTTGGGTTTTCTCTAACTTCCTACTAACTGACTTTGGCATGAGGAAGAGAGACATGAAGTAGGTGGGGAGATTTGCCAAAGTGTTTTTGATGAAAGTGAGCTTGCCTCCCTTAGAGAGGAGCTGACCCTTCCAACCTACCAGTTTGCTGAAAAATCTCGCCACAACAGGGTCCCAAACCCCAGTGGAACGCATAGGAACACCCAGCGGAAGGCCCAGATAAACCAAGGGAAGACATCCCACTCTGCAACCTAACGTGCTAGCTAACATGTCCAGCCCCTGAATCAATCCAACCTGGAGTAATACTACTTTTTGAGAGATTGATCCACAAACCTGACACAGCTTCAAAGCACACAAGGATACATCGCACAAAACGAAGTTGACGCGCCGAAGGGTCACAGAATATAATGGTGTCGTCTGCAAACAAAAGGTGGGAAATAGTGACCCCACCATCTCTTCTGTCCCCTAAATCGAAGCCTTTGATAAGGCCAATCTCATCGGCCCGGAACAAAAAACGGCTCAGAGCCTCCATAGCAATCACAAAGAGAAATGGGGAGAGAGGGTCCCCCTGCCTCAAACCTCTAGAAGAGCGAAAGAAACCTGCCGGGGAGCCATTGACAAGAATCGAAAAGGAGACTGTAGAAATACACAAACGGATCCACTTTCTCCACTTGCTCCCAAATCCCATCTTAGTCAGCATTAATGCTTATATACACAAAAATATGAATTTACAATTACAAGATTGCCCACACATGTCCTATACATAATAATATGCACTTTACAAGTACACCATCAATCATTGGGCCTATAATTGTAATATCTTTCTCTACTCCCCCTCTCTAACTGAGGCTGAGTGCACAACATCAGTTTGTCAGCAAGATAATCACGTCGAACTCGTTATTGAAAAACTAGATTAGAGGTAATGTGAATGGTATATGTATTATCGACATATAAAGGTATGGGCTGGATATAGGAATATGCAAAGCATTCAAGAGTCTGCTTAATGAAATAATCTTATTGCAAGTTGAGGACATAGATTTGGTATTTTGCTTTAGCGGAGGATTTGGAAATCGTGTCCTGTTTCTTACACTTCCATGAAATAAGAAAATCTCCAAGATAAAGAAACCACCTAGTGGTAAAACATCAAGTATCTGGGCAACCAGCCCAATCAGAATTAATACAAGTGCATAACTAGAGAGAATAAGCAGTAGAGAAAAACAATCCGCTACAACGAATACCTCTTAAGTAACAAATAATACAATAAACTACAGTAAGGTGTGAATGACATGGAGCAAAAATGATTTGATTAAACACTTGTACAACATGAGCGATATCTGGTAGAGTCATAGTGAGGTAAATTAAATTGCCAACTAATTCGCGATAATAAGTGGTCAAGTTCGTTGGTAACAGGTCTCCATCAGTTTTGAAAATTTTAACATTCATTTCCATTGGTGTGGCAATGAATATTTCCTCGGTGAACTTTCGTTGGTTGACAAAATAATCATGGGGTGGACGATAAATTTCTAATCAAAGAAAGTAAGTCAATGAACCTAAATCTTTCCTCTTAAAGGAGTTGCAAAAAAGTCTCTTTAAGTTCTGAAGCCCCTCTTTGTCACTCCCAATGATGAGTACATCATCAACATAAAGTAGGATTATAGTAATCCTAGTGGAGGAATACTTGGTAATAGAGAATAAACATAATAACTTCGAGTAAACCTTGCATCAAGGACAACCTCTCTAAAGTATTCAAACTAAGAACAAAAAGCTTGCTTGACTCCATACAAAGATTTCTTCGAACAAAAAATTAGAGATTTATCTGAAGAATACCCTGGTGGTGAGCAAATATATACAGTTTCCTTCAAATACCTATGAAGAAAGGCATTCTTCACATTTATGTGAGACAAGGATCAAAGATTCGTTTATTTTCCATCGAAACGGCCGAAACGTTTCCGTTTCTCAGGGAACCGAAACGAAACTCTAGTAGCATATCGAAATTCACATGTTTCCATGGAAACAAAATTGTTTCCGTGGAAACATACCGAAACTAGTGGAAACATACAGAATCAGAGGAAATATTTCTTTTGTATCAACAATAATTCTAGAAGTTAGTAAAAAAATAATATCCATTTATTTTTCAAAGATTAAGACTCAAAATTACAAGAAAATATATTTCTATTATTTTTCCTAAAATAATAGAGAAGTAGTAGGAGAAATAAAGTGTAGAGAAACAATTATTTTAATACTAAGTTACTAATTATAATAGGTTTAAATCGCTATTTGTTTTACTTTATATTTTATATGTAACTTATATCAAATTATCTAATTCGTGGATATTACATAGTATATATCTATTATGTCATTTATCATGAATTAGTATCATTTATCATGAATATGATGTATATGCCTTAAACATGCACAAATATTCAATAAATAGCCTTATTTGTATAAATAAATAAATTTTAAGTTATGTTTTCACATGTTTCTAATTTTTTCTCTGTTTCCATTATGTTTCCGAAACGTTTCTGAAACGTTTCCGCTTCCAGACACACCAAAACTATATATCAAAACGATATTTTGATCCTTGATGTGAGAGATAGTCCATTGATGAATGGTTGAGAGAGTAATAACTAGGCGAACGGTGGTCATTTTAGCTACTAGTGCAAAAATTTCTTCATAATCTATTGCATACTCTTGATTATAACCTTGTATAACAAGACATGCTTTATATCTTTATATCTTTTTATAGTGCCACATGAGTCACATTTGACAGAGAACCTATTTACTACCAATTATAGTGGCAACTTGAGGACAAGGACAAGATCCCATGTATCATTGTCAGACAAAGCACCAATTTCTGCATCTATAGCCTTTTTCCAATGGGGAATGGTCAAAGCTTGTTTGTAATAAGAGTGAATAATAATAGAATCAAGAGTAGTGAAAAGCCGATGATAGATAAGCCAATCAAATCTATCAAGAGGACGAGTAACATGAGAAGAATGATGTAAAGTACTAGAAGAAGAATCCAATATAGGATCAAAACACCGACCTTGCTCTAATAGACCATGCTCTCATGCACCATGTTCTGGGTGATGAATTGTTAGAGGTGTAAGTTGGCCACCTATCCTTCATCTTTGATATACCTAAGCAACTCTATCAAAACTATGACAATCAGTAGGAATATCATCGCAAGAATAAGAGAAATCAGGTAAGAAAGAATCAAGAGAGATGGGAGACTAAACAATACAAGTATAATAGTAAACATTCTCCAAAAAACCACTTGACGAGATAAACAAACACATCAAATGGACGGGTCATTGCAAAGGAAACCTTTCTGGTCAATTGTATGACCAATAAATACACACATAACAACTTGGACTAAAAGTTTAGTCTTTTCACAATGTGGTAAATGAATAAACCATAGACAACTAAACAGATGCAAACTAGAATAATTAGAAAAATTTGTATACAAAATGGAATATGGAGATGCATCATTTAAAGGCTAAGATGTGAGTATATTAATAAGGTAAACTGTAGCAAAGGCAACTTCAACCCGAAAGATAAGTGGAATCTAAGAATCATGTATAAGAGTCCATACAATTTCTAATATATGGCGGTTTTTCCTTTCAACTATTCCACTACGTTTAGGGGTATCCGGACAAGATCTTTGTGATTATATTCCTTTCATTTGTAGAAAATTTTAGAACTCTGTTAACAAGTATTCCCCCTTGAATCAGAATGAAGAATTTTGATTTTTCTTAATGTTGACAAGTAATATTGAATAGAAGCATCAGATTGAGGCTCATTTAAGTTTTCATAACATAAATATTCATTCACATTCTATACATATAACCCTACAAGATTTCCATACATAAATTCCAAAAGTATATTCATACTGTGATTTCTATTTTTAAGTCAAAATAATACTAGTCTTGTTGAGGCTTCAGAGCCTTCACATCAACACACAAAGACCATAGGGTCTTTTACATTTCTAAAATAACAAAAGACCAAAATAGAATTTATAAATTTAACTACATCCCAAAAATAAACATAAAAGTCTAAAAAAGATGTCCTTCTAATCCATGTCGCCAAGCGACCAACTCATAGCCGTTACCTGCATCTGGTAGAAGTCAATGCAATAATCACAATAATACAACTAAACAAAAAGAAGAATAAATGGTAACAAGTGTAGGCATGTGTTAAGTGTAGTGTCAAGCAAGTGTCACCAAGTATTTCAATTCAATGAACATTCATAGCATAATCAAATAAGATAAGAACATCAATACAATAATAGTAACATATTTCAATTCTCACAATAAGAGTGCAATTCAAAAGAAAGTTACTTAGATTATCATTACCTTGCTCATCTCAACGGTTCTACTTTCTACTTCCACTTCTTCTGTAATCCTTCAAAACTACCTAATGGCTCCCAGTTCAGCCTAAGTGCTTTTCGGACTACTAACCAGATGGAAACATACGACCATCCGCGCGGGGTTACGGTTCGTAATTGAAAGGAGACACAATTCCCATCACAAAAAGCCCGGGTAACTATCCATGACTTCTTATTTCTCAACTTGTAATTTCTTCATTCATTTCTTTCCCTTTCTCGACTTGTAATTTCTTCATTCATTTCTTCCTCTTTCTCAACCCGTCTACTATCTAGATCTAGGAAGCACGGACACTTCAATCTGGGCGGCGTATTAGTGTCCGACACGTCTGGGACACGGACACGTGTCCGATACCTATGAATAGTTTTTTTTTTTTTTTTATGTCGGACACGCGCGAGGACACGCCCCAGGACACGGCGGGACACGCGCGGGAAAGTTCAGATACGCGGAGGGGTCGATTTGTAATTTGGAATAAAAAAAACAGGGTCCCTTTTAATATTCTTAAAAACTAGCAGGGGTCAGTTTGTAATTTAACAAAGTTAGTTTTATATGCTTTACGCTAAAACAAACGTCGGGCATTCTGAAAATCTGAGAGAAGAAGAGAGAAGAGAAGAGAGAAAATCCCTAGCCTCCGTCGCTTACCACCGCTCGCCGCGTCACTCGCCGCCATCGCAGTCCGCCGTCGTCGTCGAAGTCTCCGGTACGTATATTCTCTAACTTCTGCCTCTTCTTACGATCGAAGTCTCCAGTCTGTATAATTTCTTCTCCTCTTCTTACGATCGTCAGTCCATCGTTTTCATTGTAGTCCATCGGCAGTCCGTCGTCGTCATTGTAGTCCATCGGCAGTCCGTCGAAGTCTCCGGTCTGATTATACAGTGGCAGTCCATCGTTGTCGAAGTCACCCAGTTACGTACAACTCTGTTCTCCAACTTCCGCCCCTTTTTTTCTGTATAATTTCTTCTCCTCTCTCTCTCTCTCTCTCTCTCTCTCTATATATATATATATATATATATAGGCAGTCCATTGTGTTTGATTTCTGTATAATTTTTCTGTTTCATTTTTCAATTTTTTTCTCATTGGCTTTACTATTTATTTTTTCTCGATGTTTCAGTGGGTTTATCTTCTTCTTCTTTTTTTCTGTATAATTTCTTCTCCTCTCTCTCTCTCTCTCTCTAATTTCTGTATAATTTTTTTCCCTCTTGGCAGTCCATCTTTGTCGATTTCTGTTTCATTTTTCAATTTTTTTCTCTTTTGCTTTACTGTATATTTTTTCTCTATGTTTTAGTGACTTTATCTTCTTCTTTTCTGTTTCAGTGACTTTATCTTCTTCTTTTTTCTGTATAAATTCTTCTTCTCCTCTCTCTCTCTCTATATATATAATTTTTGACAAATTTTGTATAATTTTTTTCTGTATAAATTCTTCTTCTCCTCTCTCTCTCTCTCTCTGTATATAATTTTTGACAAATTCTGTATAACTTTTTCCCCCTTGGCAGTCCATCGTTGTCAATTTCTGTATAATTTTTTCTGTTTCATTTTTCAATTTTTTTCTCTTTTGCTTTATTATATATTTTTTCTCGATGTTTCAGTCATTCAGTGAGTTTATCTTCTTCTTTCTTCTATCTATTTTGAAGCTTGTTGATTCACTGCAAGTCTGGCAATTCACTGACTGAAATTCTTCGCATTCTTGGCCAACTAGAACTCAAAGCTTATTGATTCCCTGAATTCATGTGAGTGCCATTCCTTCCATCTATTTGGAATTGTGTTTCTTGTGTAAATGTTGCATGAAATTTTGTTTTTTTATGCATAATTTGATTGATATGAAAATAAAAATTGATTATATTATTATATAAATAAAAATAAAATATATTTTATTCAACGTGTCCCCGACGTGTACGTGTCCTACTTTTTTGGAAAATTGCGTGTCGGCGTGTCCGTGTCGTGTCGTGTCGTGTCCGTGCTTCTTAGATCTAGATTCTCATTTGTTCCTCACAAAGTATTTATTCAATATTTCATTCAAGTCAAGAGTGTCCAAGGGAGTATATCATTCACATCAAGGGGAAAGTGTCACATACGCAATACAACCAATAATTTCACCATACAACATCATCACAATCATTTGAGCATTTTATCAAACACTTAGTTGGCATGTCAACTTCCCACAAGTTCATGAATAACAAGTAAATAATTATTGAACATTCAAATAAAGAAATTTTAAACCGACACCATGCATCAAATACACATTTCAACATTCTAGACAAGATATATCAAGAGCTAAGCACACGATATTCATCTAGAAATTTACATCATTCTCTACACAAATTTCATACAAGATGGTGCATGAAAATGTCATGTAATGCATATTTTCTTCCTAACATTCATTCTTCATCTAGATTATAAGCCCTACCTCAAAACAAGTGTAGATTTGTGTGTAGAGAGAGAAAGATTCTAATTTCAAGCTTCAATCCTTGCTCCCAAAATCTAATAAATTTACACCGCTTATTTTACTTAACAAGGCTAGATCTACAAGAAAATACAAGAAATTTGAAAAATAAAAGAAAACCCTAAAACTTACCCCTTATTCTTGAAGAAATCCTTGAAATTCCTAGATTTCAATCGGTGAGATTGTTATTGGTGATGAGTCTTTGTGCTATGATGTGTTGATAAGGCTTAGATCTCCATGAAAACCAAACCCCCCAATTTCTTCTCTTGTCTAGAGAAAGTTTGGAAGAGAAGGGGAAAGTAAAATTTGAGCATAAATTGTTTTTCAACCCGCAACTTAAAGTGTTCTGCTGCATGCTCGTTCGAACGAACAAGGTCTTCATTCGAATGAGTGCCCTTCGATCGAACAAGTATCAAATGAAGGTCGCACTAAGCTTTCTAGTACTCGTTCAAACGAATGCCAAAGTACGCCTTTTTCCTGATTTCTACAATTCAAGTTTTTTCTTTTTTTAACTCTTTTTCATTTATTCCCCATGTATCATCACTCCATATTACATTGTTTAAATTCTTTCCATCTCATTATTATGTTCGTGAGGTTTATTATCATGCAAAAATAATATTATCCATTATTTATTTTTTAATTTTACGAAACGTTACATTCTATGCCCAAGAACTCAAAAAACTCATAGGAAACTTTGCACAAAGTTCATCAAGTCTGGCTGCCATAATCACGTCCCAGTAGCCAAACTCAAGTTCGCCGAAAAATTAAGAATATTTAGATTGTTAGCAAAGTGTTGGATCTATAATGAACTGAAAAATGATCCATTGATGCATTTATTATGTAATACTGTTTTTTTGGATAAATAAATGATCTATAAACAAAACCGCCAAAGCGGACGAACCCACTTACAAAGAAATGAAAGAGAATAAAATTACAATCTTGGTCCTTCCAAAAAATCAACTAAAAATCTATACAAAAAGGGTATGCTTCTAAAATTTAAGAGTATAATAATTTCAAAAAGTTATCTTTAAACCTATAAGGAAAAATTTATTCTTATTGAAAAATTATCTTATTCCTCTCTTTCCGCAAGCAACCCAAGAAAAAAGCATAATGGAGCTAGATTCTACACCTTCCTCAGTATGGCTCTCTACATGGCCCATTGCTATCCCATCAAGAACTTCCAAACAAAATAGGGGAAAATCCATAAACAACCAAAAAGCGAAAAAAGAAGCCACCACATCTCCCCAGTAAAGTAGTTATTATGGTAAAAAGGGCTAGCATAACTTGATCAACGATTGGGATTGCTTGGAGAATTCCCGCAAGGCAAAAAGAGGTAAACATGATCACAGGAGAGGCTCCGGTGATGGCTACTCTGACAATCAAGTTAGAGAGGAGTATAGGGGATCTTATTGAAAACAAAAAGGAGGAATTGGACTTAGGATTTTTGTCCGTACCTTGCCCCTTTTATATAGAAACCTAGTTTCCACTCTTCAGAGAATCGCTTGTGGAGCAAATCATGAAATTTCCTTATCAAATAAGCTCAAAGTGATAGTTTCCTTATCGAATTCTATGATTGTAGCAAGAACTCCAAATCTGTAATAACAACTATGCTGACAAGCCTGTTCGATAAAGGCACAACTTTGGGATGCCCGGAACTTGGTTATTCTGTGCTACAAGTAGTCAGCTCAGGAGAAGGAAAGAACTCCTCGTATGGTTACCGAGCTGGACTATAGACCCATCATCTAAACTTGAAAGCTCATGACTTACACTACAAAAAGTCACATTTTGTGATGCCTAAAAGCATCACTAATGAGTTTAACTTTGTCGCTAATTGTTTTTTGCGATGCTCCCCTTAGCGTCGCAAAGAGATCGCTAATAGTGTGGTGGTAGAAAATATTTTGCAATGCTTTGAACAAGCATCGCTAATAGCCTTTATTTGCAATGCTTTTTTTGCATCGTAAAAGGTAAATAAGCATCGCAAATAAAAGCACCTAGCATCAAACGTTGCTAATAATAAACTATTTGAGACGCTTAGGGATGTTGTTAATAATGTTGCATTTCCAACACCTTAAAAGGATAAAAAATAATGCTATAATATTATTAGGGACAACTGACATGCATTGTTAATAACAAAATTTTGACTATTATTAGTGACAACCTCCTAGCGTCGTAAATAATTTATTTTTTATTTAAAATACAATTTTTTATAACTATATTTTTGTTGAATAATCAACTTGCTACAATTTTCAAGAACATATCTATCAACATGCTTTTAACTTGGTATAATTTTCAAAAACCAGCATATCAATGATCCTACTATATGAACTAAAATCATCTATTCCATTGCACAATAACATTAAGTTAACATAAAATATTACAAAAATATAGTCCAAAATATGTTACATTTCATTGTCTAATATTACAATTTTGTGCATACAATAATTAAAGTAAAAGTGAAATTCCATACAGAAAAAAGAAGAAAATGATGCCACATCCAATTGTCGATCAAGATAAAGAAAGAAAAGGCAGTCCTAATGTCACATCCAATCGTTGGTCAATCTAAAAAAAAGGGGGGGGGGGGGGTGTAAAAAATTGGTAGTTAGTCATTTTATTAATCAAAAACTAAGAATGTAAAAGAAACATGAAAGAAATTACTATTGTAAAAATAGATCCCTACTTTTGGGAAAATAATTGATATGCATAAGTTTTGTAGTGAACTGTGATGAAGTAAAACCTTTTGTAACAGTGGTACAACTAAAACAATAACTATAAATAATCCATTGATATCTACAAAATCAATTGAGACTTACTAAGTATGTTTTTGAGCTTAAATAAGTAACTATATCCAGTCTCTCTAGTATACCAAATTGTTACAACTCTTGGCTTGCCAACAACCTACCATGAATTTGTTGACATTTAATAAAGAAACCACAAACTTCTTCAAATAGTAAGCATTTAAATGGATGTTTGAAAACATATCATTTGGCCATGGAAAAATATTAAGCAAAGTCCTGCACATACCATTTCGCCATGGAACCATTTGAAAAAATATTAAGTCAAGTCCTGCACACACCATAGCAATGCATGACAAATTGAGTGGACAATAATTTCATAATAAAATTGATCAAAATTTAATTTTGAAAAGGCTCAAATAGTCCACCAATAACATGTAAAATGAATGACACTTATATTTGTTCCACCTTAATTAATAAATAAAACATTAACATAATAAAAGCATAGCAAACCTCTGTTATGCTGCCTTACTTTTAGAGTTTAATTATCATCTCTTCTTCATTTCATTAGTTTTTTTCTCCAATCTTTGTTTGGAAATTCACCAGAAAGAATAAATGTTAAATAAACTAAGAGCAAGCAGAAATAGACTATAACACCTTGAACAAAAATAGAATTGCATTCAGTTGAGGAAAAATGTGGTTTTTTACATATATTCTTGAAATAGAGTAAAAATAGACTCAGCCATGTCCTTAGGCATGTTGTCATACTGTCATGGCTTTCAAGGCTTGAAAGGAATACAAAAATAAAGGAGATTGTAATGTGGTGAGTGATTGATGCATAATATGCAAATCCCAAAACCATGGATTATATGACCTGTATTTCAAATAGTATATAATCAGAAGAAAACCAAAACTTGTAATTTGACAATATAAGCTTAACTCCTGACATATTTATACAGAGAACATGAAATTTATAATTCCACCTACTTGCTTGAACCTAACTTTGTTTAGTAGTAGAACTTGATAAGTCGTAAACACAATGACATAAACATATATACTAGCAAAGATGTCAACTTACTCATCATCTAGGTCCTGATAGGTCTTGAAATTCATCACTTGATGGAGACATGGTTCAAGAGATGTGATACCTCAATTTGTCTAAACTAATGTAATTGAGTGATTATACCACTCTACAGAATGATTTGCATTAAAGAGTTTCACATGGAGAGCCAGTCCTTATCTACATAGGATCACCAGTTAACCACGGACTCGACTCGTCTCATAATGCAAACTTCAACAGATAGCCGATACTCAAAACTATCTCAAAAATCATGTCAGTCAGAGATCTTCCCAAAATTCTTACTAACTAAGTTCTTTATTAACCAAAAAAAAGGGGAAAAGAACAGAAAAAAAAAATTATGTTCTAATTGAAGTGCATGAATATGTTCTACTGCATCTAATTTATGGAAAAATTCCTATATCATAGCAATAGCAGATATCTAATCAATAATTTCAATCTGGAAAATCCTATACATCAAAGCTCAAAGCCAAATCCTCCAAAATTGGGGATAACACGAATGAAATTAACTAAGAACATCGTAGAAAATATAAAACAAAATGAAATTACTTACAACTGAGACTGATTTGTTGTTAGGATGCCTTTATTTGCAACCTTGTCTAGACTCTTCCCTTCAATCAAGAAGAAAAAAAATATTTAGAACTATGAAGAAGAAAAAAATATGAAATATAAACAAATCCAGTAATAAGCAATCAGAACAGAACATAAGCCCAAATTAAAAAAAAAGAGGAAAGAGGAAACAAAACCCTAGAACAGGGGATCTGTAAGGAAAGAGAGAGAAAAGAGAGAGAGATGAGGGTTTTTAGATCTGCGGCACATTGTCTGGTCAATGTGTTGTTGGTCTTGTTAGGAATGATTGGTCTAGTTGTGTTGAATTTTGTCTAGAGCCGGGTAGTTCCATATTCATCAAACAGAAGAGGAGTTATCTGATTAGTAGTTCTTATATGATTTTTCTTTATTAAGGAAAAAAAATTCCATAAGTTTCCTCTTTGATACTATTCAATTTTAATGATGCCATTAGAAGTAAGCTAAACAACGCATTCTACTTACAGATCAAAATTCCCATTGTTCGGGATAGCCAATACTATTTTTCTATTGGCAGAAAGGACTTAGGCTTACGGCAACTTTAGATTGAATGACATTCTGAAATGGTAATGGAAGCTAATTCAATTCAGAAAATAAGAACTAAAAAAAAATGAATGACATTATTTGATTTAAAAAAGGAATAAAATTTACTAATAATAAAATATAAAAATACAATATAAAAAAATAACAAATGAAGAACCAGGTTAGTGCTTTACATCCAAGATGATGTGATTTATATGCAGAGCAGTGATTACAAGTTCATTCAGGGGCTTGAATGAGGTTGTATAAAATCCTGTTTACCCCTTTCATTGTTCTGAAATTTGCTGCTGTACACAGAGTGGGGTAGGAATTTCCTTTGTCATGTTATAATGGAAAATAAAAAATCTGCATTTCTTTTGATTGGTAAAAGGACATTAAGTATATTGTAGTTTACATGTCACAATCTCTGGACCTTAAGTATATTTAGGTTTCAGTTTCATTCACTCTTTTCTATTTTCCTCTATACTTCTCAAACTCATCCATAAAAAAGAGGACAAGACAAGCTACCAAGTAAACTTGTACCATTTACACCCTAGATACTGTTGGAATTTACAACAAAATAATCCGAAATAAATAAATTAAAGTGAATTGCAAAACTTAATTACCCAACTCATTATATAATTGTACATGAAAAAACCATCAAAGCTACTAAATGAGCTAAGACAACAACACTGACATTACCCTCAGTGGGATCTAGACCATTTACACAGGGGACAAAAATATAAAACTTAAAATTTAAGGAGGTCTTTTATTAAAAAAAATGAAAATTTTGGGGGGCAATTTCCAATTTATCAGTGCCTCATTCTTCATGTGGTCACCAAGAAGACGGAAACAGAAAAGAAAAAGGAATGTGAATATTAGTTTTCCTAAAGAGCTTCATGTTAAGTTTGTTTTCTTCAATTCCTTTTTTTCCCCCTTGATAAATAAAGAATTTCATTGCAAAGAATAAAACAGATAAAAGAAATGATAAAGAAAATTTAACCCAAAAAAGTACAAGAAAAGATAAAAGAAAAACAAATAACGCTAGACTCAAGTGCAGGGTCTACTAAACAATTCTTATGGTGAGATTGGAATGATCATTGATAAGACAAACTGTTAGGAAGCAAAAATGACCCTTCCTATTAAATTCACTGCCATACAGTCACAGTGAAGAGAACTTTCTAAATCGGACAAGTGTTGTCTAAAAATTGAAAGAACTTAAATACAAAATCTTCCATTTCTATTTCTTCAAATTGAACTTGTATTATGGGTTTATGCAGAGCAAGAAATATCTGAAACTATCATTAATGGGTTACAACTAACTATTGCAGATTTAGTCAATGAAAAAAAGGGGTAAAGATACAGAGAACACTCCTCTACTTTGAAATTAGAATTTCTCAAAAGGGAACAGAAATCAAGGAAAAAAAATGGATATGACATTTAAGATTGAAAAATCTCATTCCTTTTCTTCTTATATTTTCTCAATCCCTTGTTTCCTTTATAACTAAATGAGGAAAAATGATTTTCATTTGCATGTTTTACTTCTCCTAAATGAGAGAATGAAATGAAGCCCAATAATCTAATATAATGCAAGTTTTGTAGGCTTGGGCACCAAAACAACATTTAAATGAGGTTTTGTAGCGTAGCTACCACTTTGTGCCATAGGCATTCCCTGGATTTGTTTGAAAATCAATTGCTTTAAGCTGCTCACTCCCACTAAGCTTCTGTAGAATATACAATATGAAAGTACAAAACTATCTTTTCTCCTAGTAAGCTTTAAATTACTCACTCCCAGAATAAAGAACACAATACGAAAAAAAATTCACACTTCATCCAGAAATCAAACCAAAACTCAATCTTGAAGGAATCAATTTGTGAATAAAAAGGAAATTTGAGCAGGGCATAATAAACACAAGTTTTAACGTCAGGGTAGAATAAAAAGAAAATTAATCTAAAAGGAGGCAAAATGACCATAGCTATTTGATAACTTCTGGATATTTACAAAATCACCTAATAAAGGCAGTCAAAATCCAATACTAATACACTGATATAGTCACTATTTACAATCGGTATCCACTTAATCGGCATATCCAGCCTTTCTTTTCTGTCTGCTTTAAACAAACATTCAAAGATTCATGAAACAAAATAGAGAAAAACAAGCAACATTATATATATATATATATATGTACACAGACAAACATATTATGTATACGTACAAACATATATATTTAGAAGCTTGAGGAAACATACCTTCGACAAGATCGACAAGGATATTTGTCCCTCAGAGATTTGCTGCGTAAAAAACTAGGGCCTGTTAACCAAACTCAATATATATGATACAAATTTGGAGCAATTAACCAAGTTCACTAAAATGGTTGCAAATATAGTGATCCGGAACAAATTGAATACTAGCCACAAATGCCACTGATATATCTCAACAAAAATTAGTTGGGCTCTAGCTTAGGGTCGACTGCCGATATCTTCCAGCAACTCCAATCCGAAAAAGAAAAGTCCAGCTGTTGAGAACTCGGTAAAAGGAAAATACAAAAGCAGAGAATTAGAAAACAGAGAAGAAGAAGAGGAAAAACTATAGTAACTTGTATTGAAAATTAACTGAATAAAAAAGATATCAGTGCTTTACACGTACTTATATAAAGATGAAACTAGTAACAGAAAACTCTCAAGTGTCAACTAGCTCTTTCTCTATTTTGCCTTTTTTATATTTAGACTTTAATTCCATATCTTTTATTTTTGAGGCTATACTCCAACGCCCCCCCTCAAGATGAACATAAATGTTAAGGATGTTCATCTTGCGAAGAGTATGATGAAAAGGTAAAAGAACCAAGTGATTTTGTAAGTATATCAGCCAACTGTAGTCTAGATGGAATGTAAAATAATTTGATGAGGTTTTGCTGCAGCTTTCCAACTGTAGTCTAGATGGAATGTAAAATAATTTGATGAGGTTTTGCTGTAGCTTTTCACGAACTAAGTGACAGTCAATTTGAATATGTTTGGTTTTTTCATGCTGAACTGGGTTTGAGGCTATAGACATTACAGACTTGCTATCAGTGTACATCACAAAATTGGATGGGAATGAGTGATCAATAAATCTTGTAGTGCATAAACCAGCCATTGGACTTCACATGTTCTGTTTGCAAGGGCTCGATATTCTGCTCCAGCAGAGGATCGACTTATAGTAACTTTCTTTTTGGACTTCCATGAGACCAATGAGTCTCCCAAAAATACTGCAAACCTTGTGACACTTCTCCTTGAATCTATGCACCCTGCCCAATCACTGTCGGAAAAAGCCTTAAGTTGCAATTTTGATGATGCTGAGAAGAATAAGCCCTGACCTGGAGTGGCTTTCAAGTACCTTAATACTCTAACTGCTGCTAGATAATGACTGACAGCAGGCTTAGCAAGGAATTGGCTGAGGACTTGAATTGAATATGCAAGGTCTGGCCTTGTAAGTGTTAGGTATAGGAGCCTCCCAATGAGTCTTCTATAGGTTGGTGGATCTTCATACAAAGTAGAATAAGTGGCTGTGAGTTTTAAATTGGTCTCCATTAGAAAGGCAACAGGCTTTGCACCAATTGTTCCCGTGTCTTGAAGAATTTCTAGTGCATATTTCCTTTGGCAAAAAGAAATGCCTACTTTAGATCTTATTATTTCCAAGCCAAGGAAATATTTCAGTGGCCCCAAGTCTTTTATAGTGAATTGATCATGTAGAAATTCTTTTAGGAGTTGAATATCTTGTAAGCTATCACTGGTTAGCAGCACATCATCAACATATACTAACAATGCTATAAAGGATGTTGTAGATTTCTTTATGAAAAGAGAGCAGTCGAAAGTTCCTTGAGTGAAACCATAGCTAATGAGGGCAGTAGACAATTTTTCAAACCATTTTCTAGATGGTTGCTTGAGGCCATAAATGCTTTTCAAAAGATGACAGACCTTATTTTCTGGATTAGGCATTCTAGGGGGCAGCTCTATATAAACTTCTTCTTGTAAATCACCATGTAAGAATGCATTGTTTACATCCAATTGATGAAGATGCCAGTTCTTAATTGCAGCTATAGCAAGTAATAGTCTAATAGAAGTCATCTTTGCCACAAGAGAAAAAGTATCAAAAAAATCCAAACCCTCTTGTTGATTATAGCCCTTTGCTACTAATCTGGCCTTGTGCCTTTCTATGCTTCCATCAGCTTTATACTTTACTCTAAATACCCATTTACAACCAATAGTCTGTTTATTTTTAGGTAAAGTAACAAGGTTCCAAGTTTTGTTTAACTCCAAAGCATCAATCTCATTTTTCATAGCTTTTTGCCATTCAGGAAGTTGTGCAGCTTGTTTATAAGATTTAGGTTCTAGACAATTTGAAATTGAAGCAAGAAAAGCTCTATGGGAATTAGATAGTCTACTGGCAGATAAGAAAGATGAGATAGGATATGAATTTCCTTTAGAACCATTTGTAGAAGAAGTGAGAGGTGTTGCATTTGAAGAAACATTGCTGCAATAATAGTCTTGCAAAAAACTGGGTTTCTGTCTAACTCGAGAAGATTTTCTTCTGTTTGGACTATTGTTAGGTTGATCATGAGTCATGGAGATATTTGGATCAGTGTTTGGTAAAGATTCATTGATAGACAGAGTTGAATCACTTTGTTTGGGAACAACAGCTGAATTTTTAGAGTAATAGTCTAGGCTATATGAATGTTCTGATATAGGGAACAAAAAAGAATGAGTATGAGAATCTGGAGGGATTGCTTGAAATGGAAAAATATTTTCATGGAATGTAACATTCCTTGAAACGAAAATTTTGTTGCTATTGAGATCCATGACTTTATAACCTTTGATATTAGAAGGATATTCAAGGAAGACACACTTTGTAGCTCTTAGATCGAATTTTTGTCTGTGATGTTGCGATGTGGATGCAAAACAAAGGCAGCCAAAAAACCTTTAGATGAGAAAATTTTGGTATTTTGTTAAACAACATTTCATAAGGTGTTTTATTTTTGAGAAGTGGGGTAGGAATTCTATTTATTATATGAGCAGCAGCTAGTACACAATCACTCCAAAAAGATAAGGGGATATTAGCTTGAAACATTAAGGCTCTAGCTGTGCTGATTAAGTGTTGATGTTTCCTTTCAACTACTTCATTTTGTTGTGGAGTTTCTACACAACTTTTTTGGTGTAAAATTCCATTTTCATGATAAAAATCATTTATGAAAAATTTTGGTCCATTATCAGACCTTATTATTTTGACAGATGTATTGAATTGAGTTTTTATCATGTTGCAAAAATTCTTGAGTGTGAAAGAAACTTCAGACTTGGTTTTAAGCATATAAACCCAAGTACATCTTGTAAAATCATCAACAATTGTTAGGAAGAATTTAAAACCCAGTCAGAAATTGTTGCTAATGGACCCCTATATGTCACAATGTATCAAATCAAAACTTTTATTAGAATTGGTATGAAATATAGTAAAGGGTAACTTTCTTTGTTTTGCTAATGGACATACATCACAAACATTTTGAGAATTGATAGAGATTGAGGGATCTAATTGCTTGAGGAGAAGTAATCTAGAAGAGGATGCATGGCCAAATCTGTAATGCCAGATATCTAGAGAATTTTGCGAGACAACAGAAGCAAAAGGGACTGAGTTAGATTTAGATGTGTGGCAGGAAGAAGCCTTAGGAGCAGCTTGCTGTAAGATGTAGAGCCCTTGTTTCTCAAATGCAATCCCAATCATCTTCTTCAGGGATTAGTCCTGTAAAAGACAGTGAGAATAAGAAAAGGATAAGCAAATATTAGAACATTTAGTGAGTTTAGAAACAGATAGAAGATTAACAGAAAAAGAAGGTACACGTAGTACATTTGATAAGAATATTGGATTAGAGAGACAAATTATACCAATATGAGTGGCTGGAACTTTTTGACCATTAGGTAGGTTTATGGAAGTATCAATATTCTTAGGAGGAAAGCAATATAATAGTGATGACCAGATCATATGATCTGTTGCACCAGTGTCGAGAATCCATTGATAATTGGATTTTGGAGAAAATGAAATAGGATTATAAGAGGCATTACCAGAGAAATTTGAGGATGTAACAAGATGGCAAGATTGCAATGAAGGGATATTCTGATCATTTGTAGAGGACTGAGAGGTATTGGCAAGGGCTATGAGTTTATTAATTTCTTCGACAGTTAAAGAAAACCTTGGTTCCTGATTGTTAGTTTGATTGCAGACCTCAGTTGAAATGGCATTATGAGCAGAATAGTGTCGTTTCCCTTTTGATCTAGCCCAACCAGGGGGATAACCATGAAGCTGGAAGCATTTTTTAATGGTATGTCCATTGTATCCACAATGTGTGCAATGAAGTGAAGCTTTCTTGGATTTTTCTTTTGAGAACCGAGATGAAGAAGTTACTGGATGCGATTGCTTCACCATCAATGCATGTGTTTCAGTAGGAACTGAATTATTAAGCTGTCTTTGACTCTCTTCTTGAAGTAACAGAGAAAACACTTTGGCTATGGTCGGTAATGGGACAACAAGAAGTAGTTGGCTTCTAACAGAAGCATAGGAATCATTCAAGCCAACAAGAAACTTCAAGACATAATCAAATTGTTGTCTTTGCAGCAAGAAAGTGAAAAGATTACATGTGCAAGATGACATTTTCCCACATATACAAGTAGGAAATGGACGATAGCTTACAAATTCATCCCAAAGTGTTTTGAAGGCACTGAAATATTCAGTAATTGAAGAAGATCCTTGATTTATACAACTCAAGGATTTCTCAAGGTGAAACACTCGTGGCCCATCACTCCTCAAATACCGAGTCTTCAATTCATTCCAAAGATCCAAGGCTGAAGTGACATACAACAAACTATTTCTAATATCCTTGGAAATGGAATTAATCAACCAAGAAATCACTAAATTGTTTGCATGTAACCAAGCTGTGTGTGCAACAATTTGAGTTGTAGGAGGTGAAGTAATCGAACCATCAAGAAATGCAGCTTTATTCTTGACTGTCAAAGCTATAACAATTGATCGGCTCCAGGCAACATAATTGTTTCCATCGAAGATCTCTAAGACTAGAAGAGCACCTGGGTTATCACTGGGATGAAGGTAATAAGGGCTGGAAGAATCATCTGATGGATTGGGATTTTGTCAAGAAGTTGTGGAACTTTCAGAAGCCATTTCAAGAATTGAAAAGAAAACACAAATTTTACAAAACTGTGTAAAGAAATGGTTTATAAGATTTTGAGAGAGAATCGATTCACTACAAGATCGTGTAGTGCAGAAAGAGAAAGATCAAGCTTCAGAAATATTTGAGAAAATCCTAATATGATACCATGTTGAGAACTAGAAAACAGAGAAGAAGAAGAAGAAGAAGAGGAAAAACTATCGTAACTTGTATTGAAAATTAATTGAATGAAAAAGATACAAGTGCTTTACACGTACTTATATAGAGATGAAACTAGTAACAGAAAACTCTCAACTGTTAACTGGCTCATTCTCTATTTTGCCCTTTTCATATTTAGACTTTAATTCCATATCTTCTATTTTTGAGGCTATACTCCAACACAGCCAACGTTGTGCTTCGAAAAGTAGAGATTGGAGACAGAGAGAGCTAGTTTGAAAGAGAAATTAGCTCTATAAGGAGATTTATTGTGAATTGAAATGCAACACACCCGTGGTTCGGATGGATCAGATTAGAACTTTCCGCAAGAAGAAATCAATACATTTTGGCACTGATCTGCATAGACACTCATTTCTCTCATTCCGAATGAAATTAGAGATTGCAAAGAGAGCCCTAGTCTTGGTAAAGAGAGGGAAAGAAATTGGGGAGGGATTACAGATTAGAGATGGAAAGAGACGAGACAGAGAGCAAAATTGAGGGATTTTTATTGGAAGGATTTACGAAAGCTGAGGCAAGAAGGAAAAAAACGGAGGCGTAATACTCTTTGGATATTTGCAACGTCGAATATGCCTTACTGATAAATCTTCAATATTTGCGACGTAAGTAGGGGTCATAAATAATTTTTAAAAGTATTTGTGAATAAAAGTCTTTTTTTTTATAATGTGTTGGTTTGAATGAGTTGAAACAAAACAATTATTTAAATTAAATTATTTAATATTTAAATAAATATATTTAATAAATATTTAAATAATATTATAGTATTTGAATCAGTTATCAATAAGTGTTATTAAATTATTATTTAAAAAAATTCCACTAATGTTATTTATTATAAAAAAATTATTTTAAATTAAGTACGAATTTATTAAGTGTGACTAATAAGTGAAATTAAATTAGAAAAATTTGTTTTAAATTTAAAAGAATCAAAATGTGATGACTAATATTTTATGACCCAAGTAAATTCATTCATATACGTTTACCCATCTTATATAAGATGATTTAATTAACAGTAAGCATGAAATAAAATTTAAAGATGGGTAAATTTATGTAAATGAACTTAGTTAGACCAAAAAACATTAATCATCCGAGGAAACATACCAATGTTATCTATTCCAACTTGTGACCACGCTGGTGTATGCCTTAATGTCCATCGGGTCATATCAGGAGCAATGCAAGAAAAGGTTATTGGCTCGAGCATTATAATTAAACTAAATCAATACCAATGTTTAGGAGTCATCACAAAGAAGGCACATAAACTTCATATAGCTCACAGTGATGAGCATGTACAAGTCACTGAAATCACACACACACAACTTCGCACGTGCACCAAAAAAATGAAGAAAAAAACTTTGTGGTGGCTAATTAATAGACACAATTAATTTTCTTTTTTGCAGCTATAATAGACACAATATACTCGCATGATAAATTTCTTCCATTAATACATAGGATAATAACTTTAAAAAAACAAATGAGAGAAGACTTCCTATCAAGGTTTCTCTTGTAGAAAATTACCTTATGTTAGTTATTGGTGTTGAAAGGAATAAATAAGAATTCCCATGAATATGGGTAGTTAAGTTTGAGAATGTTTGAAAGTTCTGTGGCTTTGTATAACAATATAAAAAGATAATACCACTTCCATTATTTTCTCCAGTGGAACTCAATGTTGATGCTTATCGATCGGTAAATGATTTTGATGCTGTGAAATGATATCAATAACACTGATATTGAGAGTTTTACTCAGGTTGAATACTGAGCCAATATCTCTTTAATCTATATAGTTCACAAGTGTCTTATTACTAGATATGAGAAAATAAAAACAGAAATATGCTAAAACATTATTACAGTACTCCAAGTTTTGTATTTTAAATTGTCAGCCTTTATTAATTGAAGTCAACCATAATGTTGTTTAACGAAACCAACACTCCATGATCCTGTGGCTGTGGGTTTGATATGTTAGGGAAGTTTTTCTCTTGGGATAGAGACAACTCCATCTCCATGGGCTGAATATGTGGGAATGATAGAAGAGAAGGAAGTGGACTTCTTCTTTGTGAGGGCTTCAAAGTTCTTCGCTCGCAAGCTTCTGACTTCAATCTCCATTGGTTGGTCGTCCAGTATTTATAAGTTTTAACATTTATAATATGAGAAAGTATAAAATAAATATTTGAAAGCAACAAATTTCATTAAATTTCAACAAAATTACATTTCCTAAAGCTGGGAATGATATTCACTTGATCCCATAATGATCACATGATGGAGCAAACAGTTGGATTTGGATCATAAACCGGTTCGCATGCATAAATCTGTGGATATTGATAGCAACTTGTTTGACAATATTGAATTGGAGGTGGATCTGTCGTATCTTTGTTAACCTTAGCTTTCACTTCTTCCACGCTTATTATGTCGGCATAGCCGACCTTCTTCCTCAATGAATTGGCCAAGCTAGCCGAGTCCACTCCATCTCCAATCACCACAACTCGATCTTTATCTTCCCCTTCTATCGCCACCGAGGTCACACCTATCCCATAGTCATAAGAAATGCAACTAATTAAATTGAGCTTAATTTTGCATTGGCTTTAGCCCTCTAAAAGTGAAAATGTGATGCATACCATCTGCTACAGAAGCAATCTGCATGGCCTTTGATCTGCATTTGCCACCGTGCAGCTGCATCTTTATAACAATCTTTTGCTGCAACATTCAATATTTGTAAAGAATATGTCAAAGCTAGTTAGCTAGATTAATCAACTTGAGAGAAAATATGATGAATTTGTGTTTAGAAAAATAAAGCTTACCTTCATATTTGACAGTATATATATCTCATGCAGACTCTATCGATTTGTGTTTAGAGAAATAAAGCTATTTTAGGGGAAGAAGACACTTCACCTTTCTATATATATAGAGAGAGGAGGATTGTGAATGCTAAAGTATATAAAATATTGAACATCCGCGGACAAGTACATAACAATAAATAAATGAGATTAAAAGAAGCCACTAGACCTAAAAGTCTAACCATCTGAAGGCCGACTCCGTCAATCATAACACAGGGATATGCATGTGCCCCAACTTGCTTCCAGGGAAGGTGCTATAATAAGGGCATTCACCAATTCCACAAGCAAGCGAAGCAATGTATTGAGGTTGGAATTGGTTAAGTAACCATTTGATGTGATCCACGTCTGATTCTGGGCCCATTAGGAATTGGGTCCCACATGAACGGGTGCTCAAATTACGGTGGTACTGGAATGACTACATCAAAGATGTTATTAATTTGAGAGTGGTTTTTCCGCACTCAACGGGTCAAAGTCTTCTAGCAGTTAGATTACCAGTAGTCCGGTTCTTTATTCAACACAAGTTGTTTAGGAACTAAATGATTGTTATTAAGTTACAAAAGTCTCAGTGAAGTTTGATGAAAAAGTCATTTTTTTATTAATTGCTACAGAAAGTCTAAGCTTTGCAAGGGATGTTTCCTCTTGCTTTCAACTTAATTACTATGAGACCATCCCCACCAGTTTTATATGAATAGTCAAATGGTTTTTTGTTTTTTTCTCTATGCATATTGTTTTGGACTGAACGCCGATAGAAATGCACAATATGTATAATATCTAGGCCCTGCTACCATCGGAGGTTTCGTTCAGAATGACAGATCGAGGGATTTTGGTGCCGATTTTATGGAAAGATTAATTTTTAAAAAATATTTTTGAAATATGTTTGTAATTAATTTATTAATAATTGATGCTGCACTTTTTGACTCGCAACACGTGAGGGCTCCGTGACCTGTAGAACACTCAGAAAGATGATCAGAGGACCACCGGATTGGCTCCGGCGGTAGCCGCTCCGATGCTTAAGTAAGTAAGGGAATTGAAAGACTGTATTGAAAGTCAAAGAATGAGCATGAAAATAAAAGCGTACCTCTAGGGTTTAATATATAGGCCGAAGCTTTCCTAAGTTGATTAGGATTCGACGCCATGAATATAGGGATATGATCATCGGAGATTGCAGTTACCTTGTGGGCATTGAGTCGTAGATGGAGATAATCATAAATGGTAGTTTCCGTATTGGAGACTGCTTCCTTATTCTCTGCTCGGAATCCGCTAAGGCGGTGACGAGATCTGAAGCTATGGTCTGGACCCTGTGATCAGTTCTGGATATATTTGTTTGGTCACTTCCGACCTTATGTGATGATCTGGATGTCATTGGCTGAGCGAGAATCATGCTAGCTGAACATAAATCGGACTGTGGTCATACGTGTCAAGTGTTGATTAGCCTGTCCTTTTATGGTATATCAGTTACTCCCCCCCAAGTCCTAGTTTGATGTAAGTAACTAGGGCTAAGAGAGTTATGTATCTCGCTTGTTCGCCTTCCAAGACAATTGTTGGGGCGTCATTTATTGCGTAGTCGGTGATTAAGTCTTTTCAAGGTCACAATTACACTGGGCGGACAGTTGGTTTTCTCGAGAACATCATTGTTCTGAACCGTCATGGCGTTTGGGCTTGGTGGGTCCCTTCTGATACCGTGTTTATAAATACGGGATGAGATTTTTGAAATGACCTTTCCCTCGACATTTTTACTGTGCTAGAAGATTTCATTCGCCATTGTTGGTTCGTGCGACCTTGAAGAATACAGATCCCCTAAGTGAAAACAGGTTCGACTGATTTTTCCCCCTCTCTTGCTTCTTTCTTCTTGAGTCTGAGAATAATGTCTGTTCTTTCGGAATCTCAAATTGTGCATGAGGGAGTAGGAGACCATTCTGAGATGGCTGGTCCGCCTGTTGTAGGAGATGTAGGTAACCCTGCTCTTGAAAGTATTGAGGAGGGGCCTGTCGAACCTCCCCCTAGTCCAGGGGTTAGAATAGTTGATGCTTTCGAAGAGCCCCGAGATAGGGCCGGGGAGACCTCTGGTAGGTCTTCTCATAGAGAAGAGGGTGAGAGTGCCGTCACTCAAAGCCTCTTAGATGAATGGAGGGTGAAATTCGAATTTCCCCCAAATGTGACTTGCAGAGTTCCAGGACCCATGGACCGTCCCCAAGATGTTAAAGCCGGGGAGATTTGTGTTTTCCTTGCCTGGTTTGAAATGGGCTTAAGGCTTCCATTGCCGGATTTAGTCAGGCAATTCTTCTGTTGGTTCAAGCTCTGCCCCGCCGACCTGAATCTCAATAGCTGGCGGCATCTTCTAGGATTTATGGTGCTGGGGCACCTGAACAAAGTGGACGTGTCTCTGGACTTGATCCGTAGCAATATGGATCTGAAGTTCAAGCAGGCAGAGGGCCTCTACTATATGTCCTTCGAGAAGGGGTTCCGACCCCTGTCTTCCGTTCCTACTTCCAACAAGACGTGGAAGAAGTGGTACTTCTTCGTTGGAGGAGGATGGGAGCATAAGGACTTCCAGGCCGGAGAGACCTCGTCGTTTCCTTGTGTTACGGGCCATAGGGGTGAGACTTATTCCCTTGGGTTTGCTTTAGCTTTGCTTATATCCTCAGAACTGACAAACGTGGTATTTTTCATTTCCTTTGTGCAGTCAAGAGTGCTCGGAAGAAGCCCGAGTTTACTAAGGCTCTGCAGGATCAGTACCGGGCTTTGCTTTCAACTTCTAACCGGGCTCATACTGTTATCGTCACTCCGGACCACGTGATGGCCACCCGTAGTGCAGAGTTTAAGAAGAGGCTAGCCTCGAGGTGGGAAGTGCCGAAGCCCCAAGTGGTGGGGGAGGCTTCCTCCTAAGCTGAGCCTGATGTTCCTCTAGAAGTGAAGAGGAGGAGATTGATTTCTGGTTCCCCTGAGCCCTCCCCTGCCGAGGCTGAGGAAGCCGAGCCTACCATTCCCGTATCGGCCGTTCCTCCTGCTCCTTCCGGTCCGATCAAGAGGTCTAGGAAGGGGAAAGCACCTGCCGCACCTTCCGAGCCATTTGTTGGGCCGGATTATCAAATTGCCAAGAAGGCATTTGATCAGATATGGGCTCAGGGCCCACACCGGTACAGAGGGGATGATCCCTCCAAATTGATGACTGAGATGATGACTCTCCAGATGAAGGTAACTTCTGAAGCCTTTCCCTGACTTCCTTGTTTGCTCATTTGTTTTACTCTAATTTATCTGTCCTGCTTTATACAGAGCATGCATAGTTTAGCTGCTCTGATGGTGACCCCCATGGGCCTTGAGGAGGCCGAGAAGCTGAGGACGGAGGTGAATGAGATGAGACTGGAGCTCGGAACAGCCCGTTCCAAAATTCAGTCTGCTGAAGAGGGTCTGAAGGAAGCTACCACCAGCCTTAAGGTAGCAGAGTCTGAGAGGGATATACTTGCTCAGACGGTTGAGAGGCTTGAGGCGGAGTTGGTTGGTCTCCGTAGTTCCATTGATCAGAAGGTTCAGGAGGCAGTTAGGTCAAGCCAAAGCTGAGGCTGAGATGGAATTAAAAGATGAAGTTGATCAGATGGGTGATGACCTGATCCTGCTCGGCTTTGAGAATTTCCGAACTAGATTCCAACTTCAGTTCCCGGACTTTGATGTGTCATCAATCGTTCCTCCTGAACCTACCTCATCTCGTCCTGATCCGGATAAGACTGCTGGGGCTCGTGCCCTTAATTTGGAAGAAGACGCAGGCCCCTCTGGGAAATCCTGAGGCTTTTATAGGCTTTTGATTCTTTTTTTTGATGTAGTGAATATATTTTCCCTTTTGATCAATAAGATTGACTTTTCTTCAGATTCTGCTTGTATTTTTCCCTCTTGTGAATTTTGTTGCAAGTGTGGCTGCTCTGAACCCTTTGCATGTTAGATCAAACAGTTGCTTTCTAATCTTCAATACTTGTCATTGAATAGTGAATATAGATCTGCCTTATTAAAATAAGACGAGAAAGTAGATATAGCCAGATAGATAGAGCCTGACAGAGTGGGAGTGGATTTCTGTAGAGCTCTGAGATAGACTGCTCTGAATTAAGAGTCTGTGAGGTTAACCGAGCAGCTTGTGCTCGTTATTATGATGCTCGGTATGCTGAGTACTTGGGATTGGGATATATCCGATCTGTTTGGTCTTTGTTATATGTCTTGACCCGTCATGAAATAGTTAAGACCGGTAGGTCTGAATCTTTGAATGGGGGGTCTATTTACTTTAGACTTTGTTCCCCTCTTTATCGCTTTGGGAGCTTAAGTACTGGACTGCGGTCTCTGTCTTGAGAATTCTGTACTCTGTCTCTTGGTATATTGAAGAGGCTTATTTAATGCACCGCTTAGTCATTCGACCGTCGTTTGGGTTTTCGAGGCCACTCTCTTTTTCACCGTTGCGACGGTTCAGTTGGGTGGCTTTTGGACTCCAAGGGTCTATATATATGGAAACGGGGCATACGGTTGCGCTCAACCCTTTTGCTCCCCGATTTGTTCGTGAGAGAAACCTCATATGCTGCCGGAGTTTCTCCCATTCGTCCGGAGATGATGGAAGATTCCTTGCCTGAGTTAGGAATAATGAGCCTGTGGCGGAGAGTTAACCTTCCTCTTTTTTCAGTCTCCAAGGAAGGATTGAAGGAGGCACAAGTCTTCTTGTTTCCTCTGGCATCCGGTCGAGATTTCTCCGATTGGTGGTGGCCCCTCCCTGATTCAACCGAGGCCTGGAGTGTTGGTGATGAAGACGAAGGTGAGTTGCCTCCCCTTCCTCACGCTCTGTCAGAGACCCTTGCTCCAAGTGGCTGGGGTGAAACAGACGGTGTGAAGAAGAAGATTGAAGGTGGGTTACCTTCTCCCCCATGTGACTTGGCAGAGACTCTTGCTCTACTCTTCTGAGGAGTCATGCCGATTACAAAGGTGGAGAATGAAAAGTCTCCTGAGGCTCAGAGCCCTTATCATCCGTTGGTCATGGGACCAGTGATAGTGATGATGAAATGGCCTGGGCGCTACTTGATGCAGACTGGGGTTCAGGGTTCCTTCCTTTCAAATGGAACCGATGAAGGCGGTTTTGAAGGTTTTGGATTTTGTGCCCCTTTATCATCCCAGGAGAAGAGCCATTATGTTGCCAAGCGTAGCTTCTGTAATAGCTTCTGTAATAGCTTCTGTAATAGCTTCTGTAATAGCTTCTGTAGTAGCTTCTGTAATAGCTTCTGTAATGTCTTGGTACTTTGGTTGGAACCATAATACTGGTTTGTTTGGCAGATAAGCCAAATAATATAAGTATCAGATCCGACGTGTTCCGATCTAGGAAACTTTAGTTGATAGATGCTCGGAACTTCTGCCTTTGGATAGACTGGATCACAGAATCTGCTAATTGAAGACGGACCAGGCTCGGAAGGCCTGTGCATTAGAGTAGTCTAGGCTCGGTAGGCCTGCATATTTTATGAGCCAAGTATTTAAGATCTGTATAGCATGGAGCAGACTCTGAAGGTCTGTGCACTATAGATGGACCAAGTCATGAGACTTGTGTATTAATAGATGGACCAGGCTCTGAAGGCCTGTGCATTATAGATGGACCAAGTAATGAGACTTGTGCATTGATAGATGGACCAGGCTCTGAAGACCTGTGCATTAATAGATGGACCAGGCTCTGAAGGCCTGTGCATTATAGATGGACCAAGTCATAAGACTTGTGCATTAATAGATGGACCGATTGAACACTCGTACATTATGGACCAGGCTCTGGTGGCCTGTGCATTAATAGATGGACCAGGCTCTGAAGGCCTGTGCATTATAGATGGACCAAGTCATGAGACTTGTGCATTAATAGATGGACCAAGTCATAAGACTTGTGCATTAATAGATGGATCAAGTCATGAGACTTGTGCATTAATAGATGGACCAGGCTCTGAAGGCCTATGCATTATAGATGGACCAAGTCATGAGACTTGTGCATTAATAGATGGACCAAGTCATGAGACTTGTGCATTAATAGATGGACCAAGTCATGAGACTTGTGCATTAATAGATGAACAGTTTTAAGGAAGTAAAAGAAAAAATCTTCATTGATAATACTTCCGCAAGTGTTCTACGTTCCATGGCCTAGGAACATGTTTCCCAGTCGTGTCTTTAAGCCAGTAAGTGGTAGGTCGAACAACCTTCGTCACTTTGTAGGGGCCTTCCCAATTTGGTGACAACTTTCCTATGGTGGGATCGTTGGTGTTCTGAAAGACTCTTCTTAAGACGAAGTCTCCAACTTGAAAGCAGACTGTCTTGAGTCCTATCCTGGATTTATTGACCATTCTTTGTTGGTAGGCTTCCATCCTGATGCTAGCCTGATCCCTTCTCTCTTCGAGCAAATCCAAGTTCTCCATCAGCTGCTGATCATTGGATTCTTGCTCAAAGGCCTCAGTCCTCAGAGTTGGCATACCGATTTCAACCGGAATTACTGCTTCTGTCCCATAGGCTAATGAGAAGGGTGTTTCGGAGGTGGGAGTTCTTCTGGTTGTACGGTAGGCCCAAAGGACTCCTGGGAGCTCTTCTGCCCACTTCCCTTTGGCTTGCTCCAACCTTTTCTTTAACCCATCAAGGATTGTTCGGTTGGTGACCTCTGCCTGCCCATTTGCTTGTGGATGGCCTGGAGAGGCAAAGTGCTGCCTGATGTTGAGATTTTCGCAGAATGCCTTGAAGCCTTTACCAGTAAATTGTGTCCCATTATCCGAGATAATTACACGTGGTATGCCAAACCTGCAGACAATGTTCTTCCAGGTGAAGCTTTCGACTTCCTTCTCTGTAATATGCGTTAAAGGCTCGGCTTCGGCCCATTTAGAGAAGTAGTCGATAGCCACGAGGAGGTACTTCCTGTTTGGAGGTGCTCGTGGTAACGGGCCTACAATGTCCATTCCCCATTGAGCAAAGGGCCAGGGACTAGGAATCGGGATGAGCTCGTGCTGAGGCTGGTGTTGGTACGAGGCGAATCTCTGACATTTGTCACACTTCCGAACATATTCTTTAGCCTGTTTCAGCATGCCGGGCCAGTAGTAGCCCTGTGATAGAGCTCGGTGGGCTATAGTTCTGCCCCCATTGTGATTCCCGCAAATTCCCTTCGTGAATTTCAGCCAAAACATATTGTGACTCGTCTGGAGCCAAACACTTTAACAGAGGTTGAGAATATGACCTCCTGTAAAGTTTGTTGTTCAAGATCAGGTACCGAGCCGCTCTGATTCGGATTCTCCTGGCTTTGTTTTTATCCTCTAGGAGGAGCCCGGATTTTAGATACTGGAGGATTGGGGTCATCCAGCTCTGGGTCTGTTCATTAATTTGAGCAACTGATGCTTCCTCAATGCTGGATCCTGGCTGAAAAGAGATTTTAACGGTGGAGTCTATTTCAGACTTGAGACGGGAGGCCATGTTAGCCAGAGCATCTGCTCTGCAGTTCTGACTTCTCTTAATCTTCTGGATAGTGAAAGTCTGGAAAGAATGCTTTAAATGGTTCACCAATTCGGAGTACCGAAGCATCCTGTCATCCTTAATGGCAAACTCTCCCAAAACTTGGCTTACTACCAGTTGGGAGTCAGAGAAGACATCGAGGTTCTGAACCTCGCATTCCAGGGCAAGCTTCATCCCTAAGATTAGGGCCTCATATTCAGCTTCATTATTAGAAGCTCTAAATCCCAGGCTGATTGCTTTTTTCGATGTAAGTCCATCAGGGGACTGTAGTACCAGTCCTACCCCTGATCCTTGATCGGTTGACGATCCATCAATATACAGCAGCCAGGTTCCTGTAGTTTCGGCGTTTTGTGCTTCGTTCTGCAGTGCCGGGGTGAACTCGGCTACAAAGTCAGCTAAGGCCTGCCCTTTAATGGAGTTTCGGGGTATATATGCTATGTCAAACTCCCCTAGCTCCACAGACCACTTGACCAATCTTCCCGATACCTCGGGTTTCCTCAGTATTGATTTTAGAGGATAGGCAGTTGGAATCTCAATTGGATGGGCCTGGAAGTAAGGTCGAAGCTTCCGGGCTGATATGACCAAGGCATAGGCCAGCTTCTCTACTTCTGGGTATCTTTTCTCCGTGTCAAGTAGTGCCCTACTGACGTAGAATATAGGCCTCTGTACTCCTTTGTCCTGTCTGATTAGTGCGGAACTGACCGCGTTCTCAGAGACTGCTAGGTACAGGAGCAACTTTTCTCCTTGTACAGGTTTTGACAGGAGCTCTGGAGAGGCTAGGTACTCTTTTAGTTCTTGGAAGGAAAGCTCGCATTCTTCTGTCCATTGCAAAGCCTTGCTGCCCTTTAGAGCTTTAAAGAAAGGTAGGCAGCGATCGGTGGACTTGGATATAAATCTGCTCAATGCGGCGACTCTGCCAGTTCAGTGCCTGAATCTCCTTTCTGGTCTTTGGCGACTTCAGTCCAATCAGGGCTTGGATCTGAGTGGGATCTGCTTCGATACCTATTTGAGAGACGATGTACCCCAAGAATTTTCCCTTCGTAACTCCGAAGGTACATTTCGAGGGGTTGAGCTTCATCTTGTGCTGTCTGAGGATATCGAAGGTCTGGGCTAAGTGCTGGAGGTGGCTGCCTTTCTGGAGGCTCTTTACCAGCATGTCGTCGATGTATACCTCCATGGTGCTGCCAAGCAGTGGGCTGAACATCTTGTTCACCAACCGTTGGTAAGTGGCTCCAGCATTCTTTAAACCGAAAGGCATCACTCTGTAGCAGTAGAGTCCTCTTTCGGTTATGAAGGCGGTCTTTTCCTGATCTGGAGGGTACATCTGGATCTGGTTGTATCCAAAGTAGGCGTCCATGAAACTCATAAGCTCATGCCCTGCAGTGACGTCAACCAGTTGATCTATTCTCGGCAGTGGAAAGCTGTCCTTGGGGCATGCTTTGTTGAGGTCTGTATAGTCAACACAGACTCTCCACTTGCCGTTCTTCTTCTTGACGAGCACAGTGTTGGCTAACCACTCGGGATAGAAAACTTCCCGTATCATCCTGGCGTCCAGCAGCCTCTGGACTTCTTCGTTTATAACCCGATGCCGTTCGGGAGCGATCGGTCTTCTCTTCTGTCTGACCGGGGGGTGATCTGGATCTACCATTAGTTTGTGAGTTATCAGATTAGGATCTATTCCCTCCATGTCCCTAGTTTCCCAAGCAAAGATAGAGAGGTTGTTCTTCAGAAACCTGACTATCTTTTCCTGCTCGACGGGCGTAAGGTCTGGGCCGATGTACAAATAACGCCCCTCTGCTTCTGAACTGACCAGTATCTTGATGGGCTCGCCAACAGGCTTGGCTCGGCTATCACGTCCCCTTGGGCTCAGGGGCTCTTCAACGCCGGATGGGCAATCTTCCACCTCGGGAGTGTGAGTGAAAACCGGATCTGCACAGTCCCGAGTGTACTGTAATTGCTATTTTGGAGCTGTCTCCTTGAGGGCAATAGCGTGACATTCTCGTGAGGTTGGCTGACATCCCCGGACCGAGTGCACGCTCTGATTGTGGACGTACTTCAGACACTGATGAAGGGTCGAAGTGACCGCCCCTATCTGGTGTAACCAGGGTCTCCCGATGATGACGTTGTATGGAGACTTCATGTTCAACACCATGTACTTAGAGATGGTGGTCTTCTGCCCTTCACCTTCCCCAATAGTGGTAGGAAGGTCAACTCTCCCCAGGGGGTGCTGAGGCTGCCATCAAAAGCTGCCATTACGGCAGTGGTGGGCTTGACGCTGTCCTGGTCTATGCCCATCCGCTTAAGCGGTTCATAGAATAGAATGTTGACTGAGCTGCCAGTGTCGACTAGGACTCTTCTAGTTTCGAAGTTGGCGATTCTGAGGGTGATAACAAGGGCATCACTGTGAGGGCAGTGTACCCCTGCTAGATCTTGCTCGGTGAACTGGATCTCTGGCCCTGGCTTAAGCTTCTTTTCGACGTTGGAGACCTGCAAGATGTTTGAGGCGGTTCTGGCCTCCCGAGCATATCTTTTTCTTGCCCTGTTGGACATTCCTGTAACAGGGGAGTCAGCATGGAGGACGTAGATAACATGGTTGTTCTGCCTCTGAGGCTCGTTTCGTCCTTCCCGCTGCTCTTGCCTCTGTTCGGGCCTCTGATCTGGCCGCTGCTGAGGCTTGTCTTCTTAGGGGTTCTGCCTTCCGTCTTGTTTGACGAACTCCCGAAGACGTCCCTTCTTTATGAGCTGTTCTATCTCATATCGAAGGGTCCTGCAAGTGTTAGTAGTATGCCCATGATCTTTATGGAAATTGCAGTACTTACTTTGGTCCCGCAGGCTGGGATCTCCTTTGATCGGCTCTGGCCACCTCAGGTTCTCCCGATCTCGGATCTGCCGGAGTACCTGGTTCGGAGTAGTGTTCAAAGGCGTGAAGTTGGTGAACTCCCTTGGTGCGGAGTTGTACACAGCTCTGGGAGCTGTTTTCTTCTCTGGGCTCCTGACCCTCTTTTTGTTGGAGTCTCTTCTGTGATCCTCCTTCTTATGGTCCTCCCGCTTCGGATTATCCCTCTGGGTCTGATCCTTGCCCTTCTGGGCTGAGCGGTTGGCTTCTTCCAGGTTGATGTATTTTTTGGCCCGATCCATCAATGCTGCCATATCGGCCGGGGGGCTCTTTGTCAAGGAATCTCTGAAGCCACCTTGGGCAAGCCCGGCAGTAAGGGCCGCAACAAGGAACTTCGGGCTGCAATCCGTGATCTCAGTGAGCTCGGTGTTGAAACGGGCAATGTAGGCCCGGAGGGATTCCTCCCTAGTCTGCTTAACATTCAGCAGGAATTCTGGCCCTCTTCTGAGCCTTCTGCTGGTCATAAATCTATCCAAGAACTGTCTACCGAGCTCGTAAAAGCTGGCAACGGAGTTCGGAGGGAGGTTGTGGAACCACTTCAGAGCTGTTCCCTTCAAGCTGGTGATGAACGTTCGGCACATGAAAGCATCTGAAGCTCCGTGAAGGGCCATCGTATGCTGATAATGAGATAGGTGATCCCCTGGATCTCCAGATCCGTCATAGAGAGTGAATTTGGGCACCACGAACTTTCTAGGCCTCTCTTCGGACATGATGGCGTGGGTGAACGGTGTGGCTAGTCTTCCGAGCAGCCTGGCCAGTTCGTCTTGCTCTGGAGGGTTCTGAGGTCCTCTTAAGCCGATTGTCCGGTCCATAGACTCGGCAATCTCCTCTACCCTTCGCGGGTCTCTGAGTCTGACATCTTGTGAACCCTGCCTGACAGCCTCGGCTTCAGGGTAGTAGGGTGGAGTGCGCCCTTCGGATGGAGGAGGAATCCGAACCGGTGGGACTGGCGCTGCATGATAAGGTTCCTGTGGTGCCGGGGGTGCTCCCGAAACCCTAGGAGTTGGGGCTCGAGTAGTGCTCCGGTAATGCACGTCGGGGACAAAAGCGGATGTTCCCCAGCCAGGAACTGTTGATGGCTGTGGATCTCGGCCAGCGTGAGCAACGCCTGAAGGGTGCTCAGGCTGGTTAGTGGGGGCCTGCCCACGAAGTTCTTCATTCCCCGTGGCAACCGGGGGTTGCGTTCCTGCAACGAAGTTGACCGGCGGGCTAGGAGAAGCCGCCGCTTGGTTCTGCGTGAGCGTTGCCAGCGTTCTAGTAATGGCTAGCAACTGCTCCTGCACCAGGTCATTGTGTCGTTTTATTGCTTCGATCTCTTGTCGCATAGCGTTGGCCGCTGGTCCTCTTGTGCGTGGAGCAGGCGGCTGACGCTGAGCGTTTTGAGAACTCTGAGTATTCTGTCGGGGTCGGAGATTTGGTGCCATGGTTTTTCGGTGGGGAAAAAGATGAGTTTACGAATAAAGCACGTAGAGATTAGTCGGTTCCCATAGACGGCGCCAAACTGATGCTGCACTTTTTGACTCGCAACACGTGAGGGCTCCGTGACCTGTAGAACACTCAGAAAGATGATCAGAGGACCACCGGATTGGCTCCGGCGGTAGCCGCTCCGATGCTTAAGTAAGTAAGGGAATTGAAAGACTGTATTGAAAGTCAAAAAATGAGCATGAAAATAAAAGCGTACCTCTAGGGTTTAATATATAGGCCGAAGCTTTCCTAAGTTGATTAGGATTCGACGCCATGAATATAGGGATATGATCATCGGAGATTGCAGTTACCTTGTGGGCATTGAGTCGTAGATGGAGATAATCATAAATGGTAGTTTCCGTATTGGAGACTGCTTCCTTATTCTCTGCTCGGAATCCGCTAAGGCGGTGACGAGATCTGAAGCTATGGTCTGGACCCTGTGATCAGTTCTGGATATATTTGTTTGGTCACTTCCGACCTTATGTGATGATCTGGATGTCATTGGCTGAGCGAGAATCATGCTAGCTGAACATAAATCGGACTGTGGTCATACGTGTCAAGTGTTGATTGGCCTGTCCTTTTATGGTATATCAATAATTATGAAAATATATTTAGATATGATAATTTAAATTTTACAAAATTAAAAAAATATAAAAAAATGTTTAATAATATTTTCTGAATTTAATTTGTCAAACACGTATCCCGTGTTTTAAAATTAAAAATTTATTTTTGATAACGTAACCATACGTAAGTAATTCCACAATTCTGTTTGCTATAGCTTTCAACACTGAGCATTTTTAAAAGCTTTTGCATCATCAAAGAGAAGCGTTCCCATGAGTTCCGGTTAAAACTGACAAGCACAGGCGCTGATCACATCAAAGAGTAAGTTTCCCTGAATCATCCCTTGAGATTACTTTTCGAGGATTGCTAGTTTCTCATGCAAAAATACAGATGCACTACTGTAGTCACTGTTGTGAAATTAAGAGAGAGAAAAAAATAGAAAATAGAGTTATAATGTATTTATATTTTATCTCAGTTAAACGTTAATCCTAATCCGATACATTGAAAACTCCCTTACCATACCACGAGGGACAAGCCCCTCACACTTTCAATCTTTTATTCGTTCCTAGCAACACAACTCGATTTAGCCCCATGAGTCTTATGTGCTCTGCTCTTAATATTAAAAGGACTATATATATACTAGTTTCACATATTACAAAAACATGAGTCATTATCTCTAACAATCTCCACGTTGGCGAATAGTCAACCCTATGCCTTGTTTGGACAAACGGATAAAAATGCGGGATTAGATAGGATATAGTTGGATCGAATAGGATATAAAATCATATGCATATTCAATATTCCAATATAGTGTTTGGACAAATGGATAAAAAGGCGGGATTTAATAGGATATAGTTGGATCGAATAAGATATAAAATCATATGCATATTCAATATTCCAATATAGTGTTTGAAACTAACTCGGATAAAATGCCTGAATATGTTGTTATATCACATTCCTATGTATGGGTGTTTACTAGATATAAGGTTTGAATATAAAGTTCGGTCTTTAAAAATTATTTTTATGAAAATTATTTAATTTTTTTTTCAAATATATGCAAAGGAGGTATCTAAAAGTAACATTTTATTCACAAATCAATTACAAAATGTAATAATCTTAATTATAATATTTTAGAATATGATTTTATAAACACCATTCAAAATATAATAGTTTCTTACCTTTCAAGGTGACTCAAAAAAAAATTATGATCCGTATTGTTAATAATCACCCAAATCAATGATTACATGCACACACACACACACACACACACACACACATATATATATATATATATAAAACAGTGGCAATGTATAAATATAAAAAATAGTGTATATATATATATATACATATAATAGTCCATTTATTGATAAAAAGACACATTAAAAAATCTAGAACATATCAAAAAAATTTGAACAATGAAAAAAATGATTTTTTAACTTGACTTTTCAATGTCTTCGTCTCTCTATATTGCAACATACATTATAATTTTTTTAATGACGTATTTTTATTCCAGTGGGATGGGATAACTCTAATACCACCACCCCCTTAGGATAAGTTATGTCCCACCCAGGTGGGATATAAATGGTTTACGAGATATAAATACCCAATCTAATGGAAACACCAAACTTGGGATAGGATAACATTTGTCATATTCAACCATCTTATCCCGCCGTTCAAACATGGCCTTTAAGAATTATCAACAAGTCTTTATGCCTCCACCTCAAATCTATAGGATGTGAATGTTTTCTTTAAACATGTAGAAACATTGACTAAGTCAAACCAATGCGTGAAATTGGCTGTTGGAATAGGCTTTGTTAACATATTAGTTGCATTCTTAGAAGTGTGAATCTTCTCAAGTATCACTTTACCTATAACAATAAACTCCCTTGTTCCGTGAAACTTCACATCTATTTGTTTTGTTCTAGCATGATAGACTTGATGGTTTGCCAAGTTTATGGCACTCTAACTGTCACAATGCAATCGAGCTCCATTTTGCTTTCAACTAAGCCATTTGACTAGCCCCTTTAACCACAATGCTTCTTTAGCAACTTCAGCTACTACCATGTACTTAGATTCTGTAGTAGATATCGTTACTAGAGACTATAACATGGATCTCCAGCAAATTGGTCTACCTCACAATGAGTAAATATAACCTGTAATGATTCTTTTATCATCCAAGTCACCTGCATAATTTGTATCTACAAAACCCATAATTGAAGTGCATCCTTGTTCTTGCAAACATAATCGCATATTCAGTTTTACCTTTCAAGTACCTGAGAACCCATTTGACTGTATTCCGATGTCCTCTTCCTGGATTTTACATGTATTTGCTAATTGTGCTAACTGCATATGCCAAATCAGGCATAATAAAATACCATTACATGCATCAAACATCTTATTGCTCTAGCATATAGGAACTTGGACATGCCTTCTATTTCTTTCTTTGACTTTGGGCATTGGTTAGAAGATAATCTAAAGTTATTCGCCAATAGTGTACTTACCACTTTAACATTTTCCATATTAAATTATTCTATCACCTTCTTGACATACTTTTTTTTGAGACACCCATAGTTTTCTTGCCTCACTGTCCCTGCAAGTCTCCATACCAATAATCTTTTTAGCAGCACCCAAGTCTTTCATATCAAACTCCTTGTGTAACAAAGATTTCAACTTATCAATCTTTCATATACCTTTAGTAGCAATAAGTATATCATCTACATAAAGAAACAGAAAAATATGAGAACCTTCTTCAAGAACCTTAACATAAACACAACAATTATAGGAGTCAAACCTTTTGTACCATTGTCGTGGAGACTGTTTTAGCCCATAAAGTGATTTCTTCAATCTACAGACAAGATGCTTTGACCTAGATTGTTTGAACCTTTCCAGTTGTTCCATGTCAATCTTCTCTTCCAAATCGCTATGAAGAAAAGTTATCTTTACATCTAACTACTCTAATTCTATATCAAGATGAGCTAAAAAAGCCAGCACTACTCTAATAGAGGTATGCTTGACAACTGGAGAAAAAACCTCATCATAGTCTATCCCTTTCTTCTATGAGTATCCTTTTGCTACCAAGCGGGCCTTGAACTTACTTCTTCGTTTTCAAATGCAGATTTTTTCTTCCTAAACACCCATTTGTAACCTATTAGTTCATTTGAGGTTTTCGACAAAAAATATTTGTCTAAGCTATTTCGTTTTTTTTTTTTTTATTTTATTTATCCAAGTTGTTTTTCTTTCCTTTAAGGAGTTCAACCAACTCTTTAGTTGTGTTTTTGTGCAATGATTCCATTTTTTCCATCATTGCCTCCATCCATTTACTTTTATGAGAACTACTAATACCTTCCTAAAATGTAAAAGGATCACCACTACTAATAACTAAAGCATAAGAGATAAGATTTTCAAAATCATATTTAACCGGTGACTTAATCTTGCATTTGGGCCTGTTTGAAACCGTAATCTAATCTTCTTGGCCACTGTAACCGGATTCCCTTTCTAACTAGACACTTGATTCTTCTAGCTCCACATGTACAACTAATTTCTTGTTGTCATTCCCTTCGGATTGTTTTTTTTCTTCTTCCCTAAAAGCCTTCGGCAATGGACTTTTCATCAAACACTACATCTCTATTGATTATCACTTTCCAAGTCTTTAGATCTCAAAGCTTGTACCTGAAAGGCACTATATGTATCTAAATGATATGAAATAGACCTAGAGGGGTGGTGAATAGGTCTATATGAAAATTTAAAATTATTTTAATCAATTTTTAACTTGATTTAATGGGATTGAGATTATCACTTTCGATTATATGAGAATTACGTTCTAGTGCATTCAATCAAATATAGTGACATGTAACAATAAACTATAACAATAATAGCAAAGCAATAGTAAAGAGATAAAGATAGTGCACCAAGTTTGTTGGCGAAAATATCACCACATATCAACTGAATCTACTTTAGAAAACCCAGAGGCTCTGACCTAGATACACAATCCGTTAAAAGAGATTTGATGATTACAGACTCCGTAGAATACACAACTTAGTCCCTTAAGCCTTGTTTATGATATGTATCTTCCCAAACTCGAATCCTCAAGCACTCTTCAAGTGAATCCACCACTTCGAAGTCCAAAAACGACAAATCCGAATTACAATTGTGAACTCCCTGCAATCTCAAACTTCGCCAATTATAAAAACTTGAGCTCCACAAGTTTGCACTCCAACGATGATGTAGAAGTTGAAATTTAGGTTCTTATGCAAAGGATTTGATTTATATATACATCATAAATAAGGAAAAAAATATTTTGGTAAAGTTCAGAAACTTTTAATGATAATAGCCAAAAGTTCTAACTCGAAATCGCAGTCAAAATCTTACATATGAAAGGTCTAGAAAACCTAGTCGCGCTGTTTAAATCAAATTAGGAAACTAATTTGCATGACATTCATTTGAACGAATAGAAGTTCGTTCGAACAAATTCAAGTTCGATTGAACGAAGTCCAACGGGTAGCACACTAGAATTTTCGTTCGAATGAATGATCAAACGAGCTCGCATGAATACTTTTTGGAATATTAGTTCAAACGAGAGATCAAACAAACTTGAACAAAAAGTGTTCTGGAATATTTGTTCACACAAACAAGTTCATTCGAATGAACCCTGAAGAAAAGAGGCACTTGGTTCTAATTGAAATATAATAGCCCAATTGATATGAAAAACATTTATACATAAAAAAACAAGCCTTCAGCCATTATTTTTAAATTACACTGACTCCCACTTAAACAAAATTTGGTTTAATAAAACTCATTAATGCATAAAGTATATGTGTGTGTGCGCGCGCGTGCAAACCAAATCTAATTCATCCAACCCATTACTTTTGCTTACCATTACGAACACAACATGTAGATGAATCTGAACATGATACCCAAATGCTTGAGAGAACACAAGGCTTAAGAATACTATTCAAACAGACTTGCACACATTACAACTCGATATAGTTTTGTTGACACAGATTAGCCAATAGAAACATAGTATAATAGACCTAAGAAACTCTTCTTTTGAAAATTCGTGGCAAAACTATTACAACATAATACATGAATACTAAAAGAACAAAAATTTAAACCCCCCAAAAAAACCTAAAAGAAAAATATTTACAATTTTGAACTAATAACTCATGATTGTTGAAACACTACCATTACTTTCATTATGCTAAATATATGTGAAACCTACAAAACAACCACTAAACCATACATGTGAAGTGCATCGAATTATTAAAAATATAAACCAAAACTACACATGTATGGATAGAAATCAAAAAGCATATGTAAAGCATGCAAACAAAACAAACAAAAAAAATGAGACATAAACATCACCATAGAGCAAGGTCAAACCAATCAATATCTCTGGAATTCGTAAAGTCATACAACTAAAGCAC
This sequence comes from Nyssa sinensis, assembly GCA_008638375.1. Classification (NCBI taxonomy): domain Eukaryota; kingdom Viridiplantae; phylum Streptophyta; class Magnoliopsida; order Cornales; family Nyssaceae; genus Nyssa; species Nyssa sinensis. The sequence continues at coordinate 22,292,616 of CM018041.1, read as the reverse complement.
TCCTCTTTACTAAATACACCTAAAACTACCCCTTTTGTCACAAGATGACAAAAGATAATACATCATATAGTAACTTGGATAACAATAAGGCAAAAAGAAATCGAGACACGAAAAACATATACATGTAAATAGGTAGTAAAGAGATATGAAGATAGAAAAAGATGAACTGAAACAAATAAGATCATGATAAATATAAATCTTCAGTTCATACATCATAAAGCAAAATAAAGTAAAGTTGATTGAATCAAATACGACTGATCCTCACCATATTTCCTCAACTAATAGTATCATTAGCATCATCATCATCTGGAAAGAGAGTTTGAATGTCTTCAGCCAGAGAATGAAGGGTCTCGACAAACTAGTCCTGGTGAGCCTAACTAGATTGGATATCAACTTTTTGATGACCAAGTTGTTCCATGAGTGGAACAAAAAAATCAACCCGCTGATTTTGATAATGCTCCTCTAAATTGACTCGGGCCATAGGCTGTGCAGAAGTAGACAATGATGAGTCTGGATCCTGTCGAGAAGTTAGAGGAGGAGATGGCTCATGAAAAAATTGTAAAAGTGTCTCATCAACTAGAGAATCTTCCTCGGCCTCCTAAACTGTGCAGTTGTTGCTTGCCCGATGCCGTGACGCTCTGACTAAGTCAATCTACATTGAGCAAACGGACCTGGCAAAGCTTGAACCATATCGGTCGTATGGAATGAAACATAATAACTCACACAAATGTGAGTAATTAAGCTATATAATGGGAGGACAATAATTATGCCTAGATGTCGCAGAATCAATAAAAGTGAAAATCACTGAAGCAGCATCAATGGGAACACCAATCCCAATGGCAAAGAGAAAAGAATCATGTAAGGATGTAAGTGTGTTGGTGTGACACAAGGGTGATAGAACGGAACATACTACTAGGTTAAAGAACCGCTAGTTATTTGATAAAGAACTATGAGGCAGACGAGCACCGATCACTGGAAAGATAGGTGATTTATCTAACCGAAGAGTAGAAGTGAGAAACTCCTCTTGAGGACTAGCCCCTCTAGGAAATGGAAATCCGGGGTGGAATTCCCTAGTTAGACCAAGCGTCATGGCATTGAGAGTACGAGTCAAGTAAAAAACTATGCCATAGACATAGACATAAGTGACTAAAAGATCCTTAACAGAAGCTAAATTTGCATAGAACTCCCAAACTAGTGGCTCATCAATTGGGATAAAGACAGAGAGAAGTGGTAGCCACCTTCTCAACTCAAATTGGCAATACACTATAGTATCACTAATCTGGTCCAATATCATAGGACACTCAAGAAGGAAATGATGACCCTCGACTATGGGCCAACATGTCTATGCAGTCAGGGATTGATAAAGTGAAACATTCCTCGGTCGAGGAATGATAGACATGACATAGGGAAACCTCTTCGCCGAAGCTAACTAATGGCTTGGTGCCAATCTATAGAGAAAAGTGCAGGATAAAAGAAGTAGATAGAGGAAAACTCATCATTCATCGAAGAAGAACCAGAAAACGCTGAACCAAACGGTGCAAATAAAGCTTGTACCAAGAATCCCCAGTCTAGGACACACGGGAACAATATAGAAGGATAAGGTCAAAGAAAAAACGAGAGAAAATTGAAGAAGAAATGGAAAGAATGAATGGAAAATTGATTTTGCGAACGACTTATCAATTTTTTTAGTGTTGGTTTGAATGAACAAGGCCTTCATTCAAACATACGTGAATACGTCATATTTTAAATTCAATGCAAGTTTGTTCAAACAAATCCCCAGTTCAATCGAATGAAGTTTCCAGAATTTGCAAACTTATAGAAAATCTTCTAAACTCTCAACTAGGTGCAAAAAAGTTATTGAATTAAAATAAGAACAACAAGGAAATTAAAAGAAACTTGTACTTTTAAATCACAATGGTAGAAAATATCCCCAAAATTTTCAAAAGCTTTTTCACAAACAAATTTTTGGACACCAGTGCATTGGAGGCAATGATCTATATTCTTAAAATTTCAAATTTTCACAATTAATTCTAGAACACTTAATTAATTTCAAGCTCTCCCTCCATACACTCCCTCATGGTATATTGACATAGAAATTAAAAAACACATCACATGAGTTTATCATTGGATCAATGAATTCACTATAGTATTTTATGATTTAACAAAAAGAAAAAGCACACAAAACAATAATGAATCAACCTAGATGATGAGAGACCATTTGAATCCAACCAAGCTCCCCCTCAATTTATACTAACCTTAAAAATTTTCAAAATTTTTCAATGTTTTGCATTGTTCAAGATGGCTTTCCTATTACTGAGTAGACAACTCTTTTCATATGTACACTCATTTGATAGCATTCGCACTATCCCATCGGTAGCCATTTCCTAGCACTCTTGAATTCTAAATTTAACACTTGAGAAAAAATTTTATTCTCACAAATATCACCCTCCTTTAATCTTTCTAGCCATGGACTCATTGTAAGTTAAACATGAAACTGTTATGCTCAATTATATCAACAAGACCAATCTCACAAGAAATGTGTGCATATATGGGTGTTATGAGATCATGCAAGGCTGAAAAGATTAAATGCAACAAAGTATAAAAGACTACGTGTGAAGCATAAAAATCTAAAGAACATATATCATAGTCTCCAATACACAATGTGCAAAAAAACAAAATTTATTTTTTAAAAGAAAACATAGGGATATCAAATAAAAATGCAATTAAAAGAAAAATCTTCTTAGATTTTTTGTTTAAGAAGACTAAAATAAAGATATCTAATCAAAGAAACAAAACAAGAAGTCCTACTTACAAACCATAGTCCAAGGGATAAGATGAATACATGAAAACCATTTTAGCCTATAGTGGAATGCACACTTACTTAATAAAGCAAATACCAATAATGTTGCCTAGATATTTACCCTAGAGGGGGGGGGGGTGAATAGGGTATTTTTTAAATATTGAAAACTTTTACAAACTTTAATATAATGCAAGTTAAGTACAAAGTATGTAAAAAGTAGAAAGAGAAAGAGAAAACAAATACAACAGTTTTTACAAGGTTCGAAAAACTTCCTATGTCATTGACTCAAGCATCCCCATTTGAGTTTTTCACTATCTTGATTTCCTTCATATGTGGAATCAAACGTTTACAACAAGAGGTCATTGTTCTTTACCCAACAAAATATCATTTTTTGCCTCTCAAAGGTAGCACCTACCTATAAATCTCACCGCAACAAGAAGTTACAAAATTGTTACCAACAATTCCTCTCTTTCAGGGTTTATTGGTGCAATAAATGCTTATTTACCAAAGATTGATCAAGTGTAAGCTCTGAGTATTTAAGATGAGTAGAACTTTCAGACCTAAGTTTTGTAATAAAATAAGATCTAAAGTCAAGAATAATGATGTAGAAGTTAAAGCATGTGAGTTAATAGCAATAAATATTATAATGAACCTCTATTTATAGGCATTTAAAAGATAGTCTGTTAAATTCAAAATAGAGTCATTTCCTCCTTTTTTATTTGTTCAAAATCTGAATTTTCAATTACCAGTTTGACAGAATTATTCAATTGGTTTCAACAATTAGTTGACTAGATCAAGATCTAGTTAACTAATCAGCTCAACTGATTTGTCGAGAGAGTTTGGGTTCATATGTTCAATAACAATTAGTCAATAGATTTTTTAGTATATTGTTTTTTCCTTTTAAATTTAGTAGATTGGTTTTTCAAGTTGGTCAACTGGTTTGGACAATAGGTTAAAAACTATATATAAAACAGTCACTCAATTGACAACACATCGACACATTTTCACGCAAAAAGACTTGAACCTTCGACAGAGGAGATGGATAGTATACTAGAGGACTATGACTTTGACCTTTAGTACCATCTTGGGAAGGCCAATGTCATAGCAGATACATTTAGTAAGGAGACCGAGAAGCACTGTTGCTAGAATTGCTATTAAAGAGTAGGAGATGATGGGAGATATTGGCGAGTTTGACTTGGACTTTGTCAAATCTGAGGGACATACGACACCGTTTAGTATGTGTACATAACCTACGCTGTTGAGCAGGTTTATTGAGGCACAGTCACAGGACACAAAAGCAAAGTAGATTCAAGCACAAGTTACTAATCCGGGAGCTTTGAGGGATAGACAGTTCATTCTGACCTTAGCTTAAGGTATATGGGTAGAGTCTTTGTTCTAGAGTCCCTTAGGGCTGATGTCCTTCGAGATTTTCATCATTCATGTCTAGCAGTGCACCTAGGGGGCACTAAGATGTACTATGATTTACGCCACTAGTATTGATGGATGGGGATGAAGGGAGATGTTGTACAGTTTGTATCGAGATGTCTCACGTGCTAGTAGGTTAAGGCTGAGCACTAGAGATCTGAGGGTTTGTTACAGCCATCGCCGATGGCCGAGTGGAAGTGAGAATTTATTACTATAGATTTTGTGATGGGTTTTCCGAGGTCACCTAAAGGTCACGATGCAGTTTGGGTTATTGTCGACAGGTTGATGAAATCTGCACATTCCTACCGATTAGGATGACTGATTTAGTGGATGTTCTCAGTAGGTTATATATCCGAGAGATAGTACGACTACATGAGATTCCTGTTTCCATTGTTATAGACCGAGATCCACGTTTCACTACACGATTTTGGCAGAGTCTTCATACTGCTTTGTGGACTCAGCTACTGTTTAGTACTACTTTTCATCCTCAGACTAACGGTCATTCAGAGCGTACTATCCAGATACTTAAGGATATGCTTAGGGCGTGTGTTATGGATTTTAGGGGTAGTTGGGAGGCTCACCTTGCTCTAGTAAAGTTTGCCTACAACAATAGCTATCAGTCTAGTATTGAGATGCCACCTTTTGAGGAGTTGTATGGCAGGCTGTGTCGTTCACCGATATGTTGGACCGAGGCAAGGGAGATAGCTGTTTTGGGAGCCCGACATAGTCTGTGAGACCATGGAGAACTAAATATTTGTCCTCTTTAAAAAAGAAACTCTTTTTACAGAGAAAGTAATAGATAAAATTTAAAAAAGTAGTTCAAGCTATTTCTAATTTTTTATTACCCAATTCATATACCCACTTAACTGCAGCTATAATGGGACTTGAGTTGCCATATGACGTTATGACAATGCAATGCTTTTGAGGGGACTGCACTAGATGCACTGCTTTTGAGTTGCCATATCACGTTATGATAATGCAATGCTTTTGAGGGGACTGCACTAGATGCACTGCTTTTGAGTTGCCATATCACGTTATGATAATGTACTACTTTTGAGGGGACTACACTAGATGCACTGCTTTTGAGTTGCCATATCACATTATGATAATGGGATTATAGATGCACTGCACTAGAAAATTTTATATTGTACTCTCCATCATGATTTATCAGCCCTAAATTTTCTCTGCCCCTTTCCAGTTTCCACAATACCCTACTCGCCGCCTCCTTCGAATCGCAGCACTGTCATTCTCCTTAACCCGGCACCGGCAAGGCACTGAGACGATTTACGGTTTCTTCGTCTTCTTCATCAATCTTCGGTGGTTTTGAAGCTGCTTTCTTCTATATTTCAGACCAAAGTTTGGTCAAATAATTGGCGCACGATTTGGTCCAGCCGTTGCTCAGAATCCTCAGATCTTATACTCGCAAGATCTGGTTGGCTTCCGCTTCCCTCTGCTGCTATTTCCAGGTTAGATTTGTTTTTTTTTTTTTATAGGTTATGGATCCTCAGAACTATGACTGCTTTTTTTTTTTTTTTTTGTCGCATGATCTGGTCCAACCTTGTTTCTTTGTGGGTTGTGTAGATCCATATGATGAAGTTATTATGTAGATCCATCCAAGATATAAGTCACTATCGTTTCATAATTCAGACATATCAAGATCTTACTTGATAATATTTCTTAGAATTTATTTTCTTGTGGTTTAATAACTTTGAAATTATCAATATAAGGTATAAGTTAAACTGAATAATTAGGAAAATAAAAAAGTTTTATTAATATTTATCTTACAATTTATGAGGAAAAAAATGATGGAACATTTAACTAATTGATCAAAGTTTGAATTATAAACGGATCGAATTGGATCGGATTGACGGATCGGAGATCCGGTTATTAAACGGATCGGATATGGATTAATATTTTTACAATCTGTCGGATTAACGGATCGGATCAGATCGGATTTCTTTTTTAATGAATCGGATTAGGATCACCCCTGATCCGGTCCGAATTCGATCCGTTTACAGCCCTAATCTAGGGTGGACCTAGCCATACCCGCTGTAATACCCCGACCCAGAATATGATTGAACAATCAGGTAAACCCGTGTTATTAAGGCTCTATATTACAATATTGAAGGAAATGTTTGATTTTGGAATGTGAATGGTTTCAAATATACAGATAGTACGAGGCAATGCCCGAGCAACTAGAACCAAGTATCAAATTTGGCGTATTTATATAAATGTATATATATTTAAGTACTTGGGATTTATGTACAAATGTGTATATATATATATATATATTAAATGTAACTGTTATATAAATGAGTACATATATATGTGTATAATTATACGTGTACATATGTATATACCTAACTATATTTGGTATTTAAATGAGGGGATGTACATTATAATATATATATATATATATATATATACACACATGTATTACTTTCAAAAAAGGAAATAATATATACATATATATATATATATACGGGCCATGCATGTAGCAGGTGTATGTGTGTGTGTGTAATTGATGTCTGTTTGTGGCGTATTGAGTGGGAGTGGGAAGGTGCCATGAAGTTTCAAGGTATATTATCCTATGTAAAAGTCTTCAAGGGAGTTAATGCTCTGAACCAAATAAAGAAAAAAGGAGGGAGGCAGCCAAAATGTAGGAAAAAGGCAGTCAAGGAAGACTGCAAAAAAAGGGGGGAGAGAGAGAGAGAGAAAGAGAGCGATAGTTGGCATCCAGTAGGGGGAAATTTTCCTATAAGTAGGAGTATGAGTCTGAGGGAATTCAGAACCAAGAAAAGGGAAGCTGAGGCCAAAAGGGAGGAGTCTGAGGTCCAAAAGGAGAAGCTAGAGCAGTTAGAGGGAGAAACCGCAAGCAAACCTGGGACTAAAGGTAAGTTAGGTTGATTTCTGTTTTTAAAATTTTAACGCATGAAGTTAGGTTCTATGGCTAGGGTCTGAGTAAGCACTGAAAAATGGGTTAAATAGGAAAAAGAATTAGAAGAAATAATACAAAAATGAATAAGAACAATGCATTTACAGGTTGCATGGATAATTCGGGTTTTTGGGTTTCATACTTTAAAACTTTGTTTAAATGATAAGAAAATGTTTGTATAACGTGCAAAAAAAGATTAGAACCAAGTTATATCAAAATAGTAAAAGAATTTTCATGAAATTGGCTCACCGAAAAAGTGTTTTTGTGGCTGGAGCTACTGTTTTCGAGTATTCGTGATGGTAGGTTAACTGAAATAGAAAACTGAGGCTAGAATTATGATCCCCATGAAATTTTGAAGAAAACTACATTTAAATTTAGGTCGAAAAACAGTCAGAAAAAGTGGTCGTCGCCGGAGAAGGCGACGAAGACTCACCAAAACCCTACTAGAAAGTCATGGGTGGGAGAGACGATGAACAGTTCTTGAACGACGTCGTATGGTGATGTTTTAACTTAAAGCTATGTCGTTTTAAGGTTCTGAATTTAATTATATATATGTATGGGACCGTTTGGTTACAGGGTTGTGAAATTAATTGGGGGACTATTTCGAGACGGGATATCCTATTCCAGTTTTATGACATAAGCTGCTGTTTGGTTTCAAAACTGTAAGAAAAAAAACATACGGGGGCTGCTACCCCCAAGAGTCGAAACAGGGACCTAGGGTGAAGGATGGATACACGGACCACTGAGCCATGGGCTCACGTGTGGTCATATTACCCACCATATATATATATATATATTATATAACTACCTAAATCAGAGAAAAAAATAAAAAGGGCTGCACCCCTGGATAATCGAACCCCTGACCCTTTGAAAGAGAAGTTGAACCCAAACCATTTTGACAGGCAAGCCCATAGTAACATTTTTGCCCAAATATATATATATATATATATATATATTATGTACAAACTCAATTAAATTAATTTAATTAAATAATGAAGTCCAAATAATATAAATGAATAATGTATTTCGACTATCTCAGGCATTCTGAATCCAATGGTGAGGTCCGTTTTGTGACATTGGACTCCAAAAAATAAAGACCCGTAGAAATACTAAATGACCAAAATAGCCCTATTGCTACCCAAACCCAAATGGAATTCCGCGAAAGCCTAAACTGACTTTCTTCGACGTTCCGGACTCAATGGTAGAGTCTAAATTAGTAAAAGAGCTACTTAAAATAATGAGGCATAAAATTTGATGAATAACATTAAAACTGAAACATGTTTATTGATATATAGGGAACTCAAAAGGAAAAAGGGAAAGTCACAGAATATTAAGGCACTGATAAGGTAAGTGAATTCCTATCTCTTATACGTGGTTTTCCAAGCCACGATTTTTCTATTACTGCCAAAACTTGTACTCATATATGTATCCACTGTTATCGTTCCCACCATTGATATTATTCTATCTGGTGGAGGCCTATTGACTGATATCTCATGATTTAATTCATTGTACTGATACTTATCATTGAATGCTTATGTTATGATGTTCCATATCTTATACACTTCTTATGGAATTATGATATACTCCTGATTCATGTTACATGTCGGGTTTTGTGCTCAGTCACATTACCCATCCGATGTTATCTGATTTACAGGACCTACCGGTCGAGTCCGTGAACGAACATATGGCAATGATGGCGTTTTTACACAGTGAGTTAAAAGGGCATTTTATATGCATTCATGTTAAGAGGGGTATGCCGGGCCCCTAAAAGACCGATGGTCTGCCAAACCCTGAACAGAGTAAATGTATCATTCATGTTTAACTATTGGATCATCATTTATTGGATTCATAGGATGTTTTCATTTCCCTATGAATAGATCTATGATTGATAGTTCCTTATTTATTGGACTTGACTGTGACCGTTTTATTGTGGCAGTATTCATGTTGATTGTGATTATTGTGCTTTATCCATATCCATGTTATACCAATACTCACACTTGTTATTGGGCTTTACTGTTCATTGGCCATTGTGGCATTTTACTGTTAACTGTAACCGTTGTCATGACTGGTTATCATGTTACCTTTGAATTCATATTTTCCTATGAAATCCCTAACCCGTATTTGAGATAGGCTTTTACTTACTGAGCTTTGTTAGCTCATCCCATTCATTATATTTTTCAGGTGAGAATGCTACAGAACTACAGTAAGAGCTCAGGACCGTAGGGAGACAGTTGAGGAGCACAATAAAATGATATAGTCTCTCCCATGCACTCACCACCTAAGAGTGGTTCATGTTTAGTTATTGTCAGTTTTAATTACAATCTTTGAACAACATTTGTAATAAGGCTTACGTACTTTAATGTTATGTTTACGTTATTTACTATTTTCATTGATACAAAGAATGAAAAAGTAGGGACGGCCATTGGGTCGGCCTCGCGATATGAGATCCTATATAGGGTAGGTTTCGGGTCGTGACACCTGCCAACAAGAGAAAATAATTTTTTTTGTAAAAATATCATTTAAAATAATTTTAAGAACTTTGGTTAAAGCAAAATACCGAATTGAGGCATTTCGGGACAGGTTGTAGTGTAACAAGGTCCCGAGCTCATTAAGGGCAAAAAAGGGTCTTTTTACCCTTTACTATAAATAGGACCCTTTAGTGTTAAAATCATAGAATTTGGTGTGAGGAATGAGAAAGCAGGTCGTGCATGGAGAGAAAGGTGAAGAAAACCTAAGTTTTTCCAACTTTCTTCCTTCCAAAACTCATCTCTAGCCTTGGAATTTCACAAAGCTTCATTCTGGGAAGTTATTCCCTACATCAAAGGCTACAATCCTACGGATTGGTTCAGTATTGAAGTGAACATAACTCCCTAGGGTTGTGAAAAACCCTTCTAGGTATGATATTTTTCTAAGTAAGGAATAGAGTTAAGTTTATTTATATTTTTACAAGTTGGTTGAATGATTTATATGCTTACTTGTTGATAGAAAGTCAATAAATATATAGTTGCTTTGAAAACCTAGGGTTAGTAGTTGTGTATTTTTGTATTCTTTGAGAATTTGTCAAAATGATGAACATATAACATGAATATATGTTTAAGTCATTGTATTGTAGCTTATGTTCATGTAGACAAAGTTTTGTGATTTGAAAGTTATAGTTTACTTTATGTATGATGTATGATTTAAGGCATATTCCATATATTTGATAAAATGCCTCATTGAACTTGCATAGAAAAATCAAGGTATCTTGGCATACTTGAATCTTGGGAAACATGGCGTGGGTTGAGCACTTTGGTGCTATGCATTATAAGGGTGTAGATCCTGTGATGAAAAACCTAAAATCTGGCCAATGATAGTACTCGCAGGCTGACAAGGGCGGACTGTGAAGTGAGGCATGGGTTGGGCATAGAGTTGCATATGTGTGTCATACATCTTGCCATTACATGGCATTTATGAGTTGGAAAGGTTATAGTGTATAAATGTTCACTTTGCACATGCCATGCCTTATCTTTATTCCTTATGTTAGCATTATGTCATACTGGGTCGTCATGCTCATCCTATATGGGATTACATATTACAGATGAGACTCTCGACACTTGAGACTTGATGAGGTCTTGAAGCATAGAGGGAGAAGTGGACTTTGAAGAAGATTTGGCCCTTGGGGCATATTTTTGGTTGTATGAAGGCATAAGCCTTAGGATATGTGTAATAACTTGAAAAATATTGTATAGTATGGAAACAATGGGAAAGGCCCTAAATTTGCAATGAGAATGAAGTTTGTGACAATTTGAATTTCAAGTATATGTATATATATATATATATATATGGTGGATTGTATGTTTTAAATGATGTATGAATGCTTAGTTGAATAAAAAGATGTAGTTTGGTTGCTAGTTTAAGAGTAGTGAATTGTGTTGTAGAATATTAGGTGGAAAAGGCTTAGAAGACAAAGGAGACCATGTTAAATTTTTGTCAATTTAATAGAGTTGTTAGGTGTGTAAAATGCCCCATATATGGGTGGGAAGAGTGCAATAAAGTGGGGGTTAAAAACCTTGAGGAAGTAGGTTAAAAATTGAAAAAACTAGCTGCAGCACTTTGAAGAAAAATTCAAAAATAGGAAAAATCAGGTTGCAGTAAATACTGTAGCCACAATAGAATAGCTTGCAGCAGCCCCAGCCCACGCGTCCCCTCGCCCGCACGCTCCTGCAAGCACCAGCCAACCCCTTCTCCCTTGCACTACTGCTGCCCTCTACACCCAGCCTGCTGCCACCCATGGGCACCTAGCCCTTGCACCTTTGACACCAGCTCTTGGCCATTTGCCTTGGGCCATGCTTGGCTAACCCCTAGGCCATGTTGGCTAATCACCTTGGGTCATGTTTGGCTAATCCCTAGGCCATGTTTGGCCACCCTTTTTGGGCCATGTTTGGCCACTCTTTGGGGCCATGATTGGCCATCCTTTTGGACTGTGTTTTGCCACCCTTGTGGGCCATGTTTGGCCACCCTTTGGGACCATGTTTGGTCACTACTTAGAGAAATATTTGACCTTTACTTAGGCCATACTTTGGCATCATTTTGGGCTATGTTAAGCAATCACTTGGATCATGTTTGGTCATTACGTTGAAGATTGGTTATGAAATCACCTTAGCTATGTTTAGTCTACATTTTAAGCCATTGTAAGACATGACCTTGAAAATTAACAAGTAAAAGTCAATTAGAAACGAATAAATTAATTTAATTCCTTTATTTTAATATTCTCATTTACGCCTTGAGTTTATGAAAATTTGGGTTGTGACAAAGTCTTAGGTAAACCCTATTGATCGTATGAAAAGTTGTGCTTACCGCATCTGCCTAAAACCTCTTAGATACACCCTTTCTATAGAGTATAACTCAATTCACTCTTGGATGACTCTATTCTTTCTTTCAATAACTCTATTTTGTTGAGCTGTGATAGGAGGTGAGAATTCATGTTTAATGTCGATGTTATCACAATATTCAATCATGAGAGATTTTGAAATTTCAATTCCTATGATCACTTCTAACCTTAGTGATTGTGTAACCCTTCTAATTTTGGATTTGCTGATAAATCATAATGACGGTAGTGTAAATATTTATCTTTTCTCTAAGAAAATTCATAAAGGAATTTTTAGAAAAGTCATTTACCATTACTAGGATATATCTCTTTCCTTTTAGACTATTTGTTTGAGTTGGACCTATGATATCCATATGAATTAACTCTAAGCAACGAAAGGTAGCAAGATATGAAGACTTCTTATGTGGGACTCTAATTTGTTTGGATTTTTGACAAGTATCACACACGCACTTGTAGGAGTCTTTCTTATCTATGGTAGACCACAGACTAGATCATTGTTAGACAATCTCTTTAACTCTTTTAGATTCAAATGACCTAGTCTCTCATGCCATAAGTTGTAGCCCTCAACTTTGTGCACTATTGCAAATGATAGTGGGATTTGGAATGATTCCATAATAATTTTTTCCATTGTCCTAATCCCTTGCAGGACACACTTCCTTTTAATGTCATAACTTTACACTCTTTTTGTTTAAATGGACTGTGTCACGTCCCAAACCCCACCATATGCAGATTAGGAATAATAACCCGCCAGTTAGGTAGTTTGCCAACACACTAACTCTTTTTATCATATTGATGACGTGTCTAGCCAAAGCCTCTTTACATATCCAAGTAGATTCATTCAGTCATATAAGCTATACATATGTAAACCATTATACATGAGTATAATGATTATACATGAGTATCTCTAATATAACATTAGAGATACAACAATATGAGCCCAATATTTCATTATACATGAGTATCTAAAGTAATACATCAACGGCGAATATCATTCACATTCCATTCAACCTCTAAACTATTACATCAATCTATCATCTATCACTTCAGGTTGTTATCTATATGGCTGGGATACTAATCTTTTCTTGGCTAGAGTCTCCGTTCATCTTAGCTTACTAACATCTGGATTTGTAACTTCTTAGTCATTCCTAAAAATATACAAGATAAAACCGTATGAGTTTAATGAAAAGCTCGTGAGTAACACCAGTCCCCTATCATGGGTTTTCTAGAAGAAAACCCCTTAAACAAAAAAATAAAGAAAAGATATTTCAAGAGAAATAAGGAAGAAGAAAAGAAGATACTCAAGAAAGTTAAGACAAGTTTGGGAAAAGTCTATGATCCCAAGTTGATCTTAGGCTTTACTTTTCTTTCAATATATAGAGAATTTACAAAATATACTTTACATGTATGTATGAGACTGCAATCCTTAATTTTAGGAAGGAATCCTTGTGAGATTATAATCTTGTTTACAATCTTGTATTTTAGGAAGGAATCCTAGTGAGATTACAATCCTTGATTTAAGGAAGGAATGTATTATAGTCAACTTTCCTACAAGATACAAAATCTAAATTATACACAAATCTAGAATATACACAAAAATCTTATTAATATAAGTTTACATATTTAAGGTGCTTGATTTCTGATCTTGATATGTTAATACCCTCCTTCAAGTTGACTGGGGGGAGGGGACTGATAACTGGTTAAAAAGTGCGTATTTATTTTGTTAATCTTAAATATTCTTGCACTTTTATTATTTTAATTTCTCCAATCTATATGCATTTCCTAATTAATTCTTATTTTGTCTTTATGCAGAGAAAGCTCGTCAAAGTTGATGATTTAGTAGTGTATTTGGAGCAAAAGGAGAATATTGGGCTTTGAAGTGCTAAAAGAAGTGGAAAACAAGTGATTTTGGGTTAGAAGAGAGGCTTGATCCATATATAGGTGGACTAGGGCCCATTTTAGCATTATAGGCTCTATTTTGGAACACTTTAGACTCCCTTTTTGAGCCCCTAATGTCTAATTACGGGATTTTATGTTATTTTCCTAAATTCTTATTTTGTAAGGGTATTTTTGGAAAAAGGGAAATAATATTGTAACCTAGGGTTTTGGAAAAGAGGGAAGGCCGTTCTTGGAGATCTGGAGAGGAAGAGAAGAAGGAAGGAGACAACTCTAAAGAAGAAGATGAAGAATTCCATGGCTATGGTCTCTTCTTCCACTATCATGGGCTAAGTTCTCTCATTCCTAGGGTTTAGATGAAACCCTAGTCAAGTAATATTGTTTCTTTGTATTTTATTTTTGGGTTAATTAGTCTTAGATGTTGATTGTATAACATTGAGATTTTATTAAAGCATTGATCGTATTATTCAATTTCACATAATCAATTTCTGTGATTTTGTTTATGTGGTTATACAATAGTAATATGTGTACATACATCAAAACCGTAGGACGAGTCATAACTCAGGGAAAACAAATTGTGACTATGACCTTAGAATTAGCGTAGACAATTTGTGTTGACCAAAGATGATTCGTGCTTAGGGTTTTGGTGCGTGATTTTCTTGATGATTGTATTGAGGCTTTTAGCCAAAATACATCTTTTACATCCAAATTTAATGGCCCAAGAATTAATACAATTGAAGCTAGTTACAAGATTAGTGGTAGATTCAACACTCTAGGAATTCCCTTTTAATTTGATTCCTCATTAATTCAGTTAAATATTTGCTTTAAGTATAGTTCTCATTTAAATTTAGGAAAGAAAATCAACAACAATCAATCTTTGTTAATTTGAATTGAAATCAATCTCAACTTTGGTTTTTAAACAATTAACAGTCTCTGTGGGTTCGACCCTTACTTCTCTACTATACTAGTAGTTTAGTTTGGTAATTTTATTGATTTCCACGACAGATCAATTTTTGGCGCCGTTGCCGGGGACTGTTAAATTGTTAAAAAATTTAGTAGTTGATTTTTATTTTAATTCTTTATTTATTTATTATTATTATTATTTTTTTGTTATTATTCTTTTTTTTTGTCTTTGGTGTGCAGCAATTATAAAAAGTTAAAGAGAAGCGGAGTCGATTGGAGCAAACATGGGTTCATAAAAAAAAAAAAATCTACCTGCTTTGCAATCTATCACGGTGAAATCTTTCCCTTCTCTTTGCATTTTATTTTTGCTACAATTGGTATATTTGATTGGATAGGTTTATTTGTTTTATGTTTGGTCGCCGTTCGTGCAACCCAGACTTAGAAAAACTAGACCTTGAGCTAGAAAGAACTTTGAGAGCTTTTCGTGGTTTGTCCATTAAACCTAGAGTTTTAAGAAATCCTATTTCTATAGACATGGCTAATAATGGTGGACACCAACAACCACAGCCTCTTAAGGCTCATTTTGTTCCTATAACATATACCAACCCTTCATGTATTCAAATGCCTACTGCAACTGGGCATTATAAAATTAGACCCCAAACCATTCAGATGTTACCATCTTTTTATGGGAAATCAAATGAGGACCCATATCAACATCTGAATGAGTTTTTAGAGCTTTGCACCACTGTCAATGTGCAAAATTTGAGTGAGAATGCTCTTAAGTTAAGGTTGTTCCCTTTTTCATTGAAAGATAGAGCCAAACAATGGCTCAGTTCTTTGCCTACAAATTCCATAACAACTTGGACTCAACTCCAACAAGAGTTTTTAAAAAAATATTTTCCTATAGGCAAAACCAATGATATGAGAAGAGCCATCACAAATTTTACTCAACTCGATGGCGAGTTTTTTCATGAAGCTTGGGAGAGATTTTTGGACCTTCATAGGAAGTGTCCCCATCATGATATCATGCATTGGCAGTTGGTACAGAGTTTTTATGACGGTATCACTGAACAAAACCGTCAAATGATTGACTCTGCTTGTGGAGGGACTTTCCTCAACAAGAATCAGGATGAGGCATGGAATCTTTTTGAGACCCTTAGTGAGAATTCACAGCACCATGCCTCAGCAAGTCGGAGAGCTCCACCCACCTCCTTTAGTGTCCCTAAAAGAGGTGGCATTTATGAAGTTGGACAAGCTGTGGATGTCCAAGAGCAAGTTGCGGCGTTGTCTAGGAAATTAGACCAAGTTTTGGCTAGGGGACAAGTTTCTACTTCTGCTCCTGCCACTCAAGAGGTGTGTGCTTTATATTCATGCCCAACTCATTATGTGTCAGATTGTCCCTTAGCCCCGCAATATCCAGAGTTTGTGGAAGAGCAAGTTAATGCTCTTCAAGGTTTTTCCAAACCGGGTAATGATCCATATTCTAACCATTACAACCCGGGATGGAGAAACCATCCAAATTTTTCTTGGAGGCCTCAAGCCTCAAATCCTCCATTCTCCCAAAATTCAAGGCCAAATGTGCCTAATTCTTTTCCACCATCACGCCGCACCATCTAGAACCTCTACAGCCGACATCACCATCATCACCAAAACCATCAACACCATCACCACAGCCAACCACCGTTCCAGCATCACCATCGCATCTCCACGCACCATCTCCACCATCAGATCTGTCACCGCCGCACCAGCAGCCATCACCTCCAGCCACTGCCGAGCTCATCTGTAATATCCCGACCCGGGATACCGGGTCATACGACAAGTATTACGAGAATATACAAAAAGATAATTAATTAATTAATTATTAATTAATTAAAGTAAAGAATGTTATATATATATATTAATTAAATAATATATATATATATATATGTATAAAGTAAAGTATACATGTATGTATATGGAAACATGTATGTATGCATATAGATGAATAAAGTATAAAGTGTGAATGGGTGTGTGTGTGTCGGCTGGTGTGTGTGTGTGTGTCGGCTGGTGTGTGTGTGTGTGTGTTGTCTCATATGTGTATATGTATATATGTGTATATATTATATGTATAAATATCTTATAGAAATTTAATGCAAAGTTGAAAGAAGAAAAAGCAAAAATTAATGAGATGGGAGAGCTGTGTAGGGCTAGAAATCAGAATGTAGAGAGAGAGAGAGATAGCTGTAGAGAGAGAGAGAACATGAAGAGAGAGAGAGAGAGGTCGGCTACCTTGCTTTAAAAGCCAAACATGCAATGCATGTTGATCTCTTGCAAAAGAAACCAAAAGAAGAAGAATTGAGGAGATAGAAGAAGAGTTTGGAGCAAGAAAGAAAGAGAAAACAGTGGTGAAAGGTGAGAAAAACTCAAGCTTCCACTTTTTCTCTCTCTAAAATTTCTCCATGTATAATCTGTTTTTAAGCTTTTATATTGTACATATGACATGAAAAACATATTTAGACTTGTTTAGCTATGGATTTTGAGCTTCAAAACACCCAAAAACACCTAACCTAAGAACGACAGCCATTGAAGACCTTGCCCATGGCAGGTCTGAACCGAGTTCCTTTAAACTTGTCTTGGCTTATCAAGGCTTCAAGAAGAAGTTATGAGGGTTATAAAAACTCATAGCCGCGACCAAAAATCATAAGAAATGGACGTCTAATAACCAGTTGCAGGATACGGGTGTAGAGACCAACCTTTCGAAACCCCATCTAAACGAGTATATGAAAATGGAAATTTAAACTACATGGAAAATAGATCATAAAGAAACAAACCCCAAGGGTTTTGGCCCAGAAATAAGCATTTATGACCGACTTACAGTTCGGGTTGTCATGACTAAAACCCAACGATTTAACCATATTCGAAGCCTCAAATGAATGCCAAGATGGTTGGTTGTGTCTTAGGAATGAATTGGGACTAAAACAGTAGAGAATGGTTGAGTAGAAATGCACGAAATAGGAAGAAATGGATTCGGAAATTAGGGTTTTCAGAGGGGGTCGTCGTGAAGAAGAAGAAGAAGACGGGTCAACTCGGTGTTAAAAAGAGACTGAGTCGACTCGGACAGGTGGCAGCCTCTGGGCTTGCCACCGAATAATTGCAACGACGCCGTTTTGGGTGTCGGTTTAAATTAAATAAGATCTAGGGCTGACGTCATGACACATGTAATAAACCGGATAGACCGGTTGGGTAACCACTGAACCAGACCGGTTCACTTACATTTTAACTGAACCCTTTGGTTTTTTCTAAATTAATTAAAATGAAATAAACCAATACTTTTGGTTATTACGGACTGACCCCTGGGCTTTAGAAAATTATACTATGGCCCAACTGAGGGAAATATTATGCAATAAAGCCCTGAAAAATAATTAAATAATTAATTTAATTATTTAATAAATAAGGTTAAATTACTATTTTGCCCTTGTGGCATAAATAGAGCAAACGAAGTCCAAATTAAACATATGAATAGTGTAATTTTACTATTTTGGACATTCTGAGATCAATGGTAGGGTCCGTTTTACGAGATGGGGCCCAGAAAAAATAAATACACGTAAGGGGTAAATGACCAAAATACCCCTTGACCAAAATTAACAAGTTATTAGTGTATTCTTACTATCTTGGACCTTCTGAGTCCAATGGTGAGGTCCACAACACGAAATGGAGTCCCAAAAAATAAAGACACGTAAAGGGGTAAAAAGACCAAAATAACCCTGGTACCCCTAAAGCCGAAATGAGATCAGAAAAGGTCTAAATTAACTTTCTTTGACATCCCGGACTCAAAAATGGAGTCCAAATTACGAAACGAAGTACAGAAAAATATGACACGTAAAACGATAAATCACCATTTTGCCCTTTTACATATAATAGTCCGAATTAAATGATTGGAAAGCCTAAACCGACTTTCTTCGACACTCCGGACTCAATGGTAGAGTCTATTCGACCTAAAGAAATGTCTAAAATAAAAAGACATAAAATTTGATGAATAGCATCTGTTAGATGACTATGAACTGAAATGATGCCAAAGTACTAATACTAAGGCAAGTACGAGAAACGAAATGCGAAAAGACACGACACATAAACATGTCAAATAAATAACCTTAAATTAAAGTTAATGGAACTCCCAGAAGAGTATAAATTGAAATAAATTCAATTTCTAACACGTTAAATTATGTCATAGGTTACAAGTACGAGTTAAATTAAGTACCTATGAAATTGTGAAATCGTTTTAGGATCTAATACGATTTAAGCATAAGTTAAGGAATATCGAGATGATATTACAATGAATGTGAAGTTGATGAGGTGTTTATGAATTGTTCTTAGGAACTACAAGGAAAGTGGGAAAGCGCATTTTAGCACTAACCCTAAAGAATCGAGGTGAGTAACCCTGTGTTTGAATTGGAGATTTAACTCCATGGATTTGAAAAAGTTTTAAGTTCAAAGATGTGAAGTATTTGAAGTTTCAAATTCAGTATTTACATGATTCAGCTTTTAATAGTACTATTTTATAACTCTATATGACATGCTCAGTGATTGGTATTTATCATAGTTTTCTTAAAACATATTTCAGCATGTCTAAAGTTTTAAATGCCAAATTATGTTAAATATCCTGAATTTGATAGTTACAAGTATTTGAAGTCCTATTGTAGAAATTATACATTTCATGTTTTAAATATTCATGAAAGTATCTATTGAAGAAGTTATGTGATAAATGTTTTACAAGATAAACGGTACTAAGTACCACCCTATGTGATGTTGAAATCCTTCGGGATTCAACAGTAAATGCCCGGTAGCAGGATCTAATCCCCCAGGCAAATGAGATCGACAGTATTGGCAGTAAAATGGGAGTCTGGTTCGAAACAGATTCCACCTAATCAAAGAGAAAAGATGACAAGTGATTTTGGAAATGGAAGCAGGTTTTACCCTCATTTTCAAATACATATCTATGTGATTTAAGTTATATACTTATCTGATGAAGTACGAGTTTTGCTTGGATACTTTAAATGTTTTCAAGCCATTTGAAATGCATATGTTTTGAGTTATATACTCTATTTATCGAAGTACGAGTTTAGCTTGAATACTTTAAATGTTTCAAAGCTATCTGTTTTAAGAATGCATGTATTTTGTATTCTAAATTGTATAAGCAATTGGTAGTGAATGTTTTACAACTCTTATGTACTAAAAACCACTGCTAATTGAAAACCCCATGACGAACACTGGAATTGCTCACAAGCTTAGATTAGCTTACCCGGACTTTGTTCGGACCCCCCTTTCAAGTGATGCAGCAGACAGGGTCTTAAGGACAACGACGATGAGTCTAGCTGTTTTTGGAAGAATGTGTTTAAGTAGTTTCTTTGAAGAACCTATGAACAATAGTAGAATGTTTTGTATTAATAGACAGAGTAAGAATATGTAATAGGCCCTCAGGGCAACTGAATATGTATTGTATCAAAGTATGAAGTCTTTAAGTTTTCTTTATACTCTGAATGTGTAACCATGTATGCTATGTATGGAACAGCAGTATCGGACAGATGTGCATAATTTAAAAATGAGAAAAGAAAAGAAAAAGTTTTTCACGCTTCCGCAACCATGTGTAGCACATCTATTCGATACCGCTACAGATGCGAGCCTTGTCTCGGGGCCCTCGGGTCTCGGGGCGGCGGTCGCAATCCGGTAATCCGCAGAGGGTGGGTTTCGGGTCTGTGACATCATCCCTCATAACCGCCGCACCATCCAGAACCTCCACAGCCGACATCTCCACCATCACCAAATCCCTCCACCGCCCCTCTCCGTCGTGCCGCAACACCACCAGCGCCACCGTCATCTCCATCATCGCCGACCACACCCACCCCCACACATCTCCACAACCAGTACCATCATCATCCGTCTCGCCACCATCTTCCCCAGCCGAACCTTCAAATCTGTAGCCGCAACACCCATCAACCCCATAGCCGACCGCACCTCTACCATCAACGCCCCCTCTTCAGCCATCACCACCTTCACCAACAAAAAAAAAAATCGACCGCATCTCTCTCTCATCCCGTCAGCTACCATCGCCACCGTCGCCGACCGGCGACCCCGAACCCCTAACTCCATCTCCTACAACCTCAACCGCGCCTCCACCCTCGCCCGTCGCAACCACCGCCGTCACCAGCATCTCCCATCACCACCCCACCTCAACCACAGTCGCCGTGCCCCCCATCTCCAGCGCACCTCCATAACCACCGTCAACCCCTTCCCCGATCATCCCATCACCACCACAACTCCATCAACCAACACCCATCATCTCCCATAGCCCATAACCCTCCAACTCCACCCGCTACACCCAACCCCGAACCCCGTACCTCCATCTCTCTTCATTCCTTTGCTAATTTTAAATTTCAGGTTTGACTTTCTTAATTTTAATTTTATTAATTTTGATTTGTGAGATGGGTTTGAAGTATGGTGTTGAGAGTTGTGAAAGTCTTAATATTTTTATTTATTTATTATAAATTATGCTAACATTTTATTTATTTATTTCATTGTTTATTATTCTTTTGTTCTTGTTCTGTTTTTAGTTTTTGTCTTTTTTCTATTTTTGTCCTTTTTTATTCTTTTACTTTTATTCTATTTTATTTTATTTTATTCCTTTTTTTATTTTATTATTATTATTTTTTGTTATTTTATTTATTTTATTTTATTTTTTTTTTGTTTATTATTATTTTTTTTTGTTTTTGTTTTGTTGTTCTGCATTTTATAATATGCCTGTTTATATTCATAGCTTTGCCCCTGCCTGCGGCATTTATGTTTTACTATTGCTATATTGTGCACATCGAACTGACTTTTGAGGATAGCAAACAAAAAATAAAAAATAAAAAAATAAAATTGCATAGCAAGCCATTCCAAATACACTTCATTCTATTATGTCTTTGGTTCAGTTATTTCTCAGCCTGCATGTGCATTTATTGGCATATTGATTCTTTTTTTCCCAATTTGTTTTGTTATGCCATTATTTAAATTTTATGTCCCTAATGATTTTTCTTGTTTAGTTTGTTCTTGTAGGGATCCATGGGTCGCCCGAAAGCTTCCAAAAGCCGTGCCATTGCAGTTGAATCCACTTCACGCCAACGGCCCATTCAAACCCGTCAAATGCACCTTGAGCAACCAACTGAGAAATGGGCCACAAAATCAATTGCTATCCAGACTACATTTGATGTGGGCCTGTTCTTTCGGGACGATCCTACAACCGTATGGGCGGTCCAAGAGTTCTGCCACCGCCACTTGCAAGCTTTGCTAGCCCCTTCCGATGTTGCGTACCCTCGGTTGGTTCGCTTGTTCTATCAAAACATGTATCTTCAGCCGATCACCAATCCGGGGGTACTGTATACTAAAATTGATGATGAGGTGATCGCTGTAACCAAACAGTCTATTGCCGATGCCTTGGGTTCTCCTCTTCAGTCTCACCTTGCTCACTTGCCTCAGTTATCAGTTTCACAAAAAGTCCATGCTTTGAGCACTGTTCCATAGGGTCACTCTACACCAAATCACATTCTACGTTCTCAACTTCCATGGCAGCTTTGGTTTGTTGATTCGGTGCTCAAGAAGAATGTGTGTCCCAATGGTCATGACCAACAACGGCGAGGGGATTTCCTTGATGCCCTATATGCTTTGGAGAATGGTTTTTCTTGTGACATTGCTAACATGATTTGGAAACAAATGTCTAAGCAGTTCATCAAGATGCCCACACAGCGTGCTCAAGCATGGCCTCTACCCTTTGCCAATCTGATCACTATATTGGTTTGAGCCGATGGATATGCCATTCCTCCCACTGAGTCGTCTGATACTACTTGTGTTTCTTATGGCCAGCATCTCTGGGCTGTCAGTTGGCGCAGATTGGTTCTAGAAAATGGGCAGCATCCTAGGTTGTCTCGGTAACCTATGTGGCTTAGTAACCCTACTGAGATTCCTCCATCCACATCCACTGGACCTTCATCTCCTCCCATTTCATCCCCGATGTTGCTTCCTACCACCTCAGAGGATAGATCACATTCCAACTATAGCCGTCTTGAGCAGCGGTTTGATGCATTTGAGGCTCAGTATCAGCGTGATATCGCAGAGACTCATCGCCTCCTTCGGGCTATTCTGGCCACTCAGCTCCCGCCTTCTGATTCATCCGGGCTCTGTGCCCCCTTAGCTCTCTCCATTCAGGTGCACTCCTTCCTTGTACTTCTTTTGTTCTATTTCATGTTGTTTGCTGTCATGTCCCCTTGAGGACAATGTGTCAAATAAGTTGGGGGGAGTTGCTATTATTTTGCCTACTTAAGCTCAATATACTTCATGATTACAATTTTATTGTTTTGAGCGTATTCATGTATTTCTGAGCTTGCATGAGAATCATTGTGATAGTTGTGCACTGTTAGTGATTTGTCTTTCCCTAACTTTCATAATTGGAGACAAATTGGGTTGCTACTCTTGTGACTCTATGATTTGATGGTTAGATTGTGAAACTCTAGTATCATGATGGCATTTACTGAGACTTATAACCCATATTATGTAGATTTGAGCTTTAACTTTATTTTGAGGGTTATACAGTTTGCATATCTCCATTCTATCAATTGTCATTGTCACATGTCTAAGGTCAGTCAGTTCAAATGTCGGATGACACTTCTTGCCTTTGGGGAATGAAACTAGGCCCTTTTTCTACTTTGAGCCTGTTCGTTTGTTTCTTGCATCTTTACATTATTTACCTGATTGGAACCAAGTTGAGCCTTCATTATTACATCTTTCTTTTCATAGCCAGTAGCCTCGCTTTAGGTGAAGAAGTTGGATGATTTTTCTTTGAGAAATTGGTGTTAGGAAAGTAGAGAAGTGAAGATGTACATTTTTCTTTTATTGTAATTTTATTCAGTTTCAAAAAAAAAAAATTTGATAAAAAGAAAAAAAAAAGAGAAAGAAAAAGAAGGAAGAAAAAAGAACAATCAGAAAAAGAAAAAATATATATATTTCATTGCCTTTTCCTTTTCTTTTTGGTTTGCTCAAGTAGAAAAGTTGTGAGTAGTTTGGGAATGCCTTTATTGGAATTTTGGGAGTAATGTTGCAATGTTCAAGAGAGGTGACGAGTTTGGAAAACTGCAGTTTATTCATTCTAACTTCTTCGCTTATCACATGCAAATTATTGTTCACTTACCCTTACAGTATCCTTGACCTTAACCTACGTTACACCAAAAACAAAGACCTAGCCGACCCCGAAGGTGTAGTAGTTGATGATTGAGGATGTGACTGTAGTGATTATGTGACATTGGGAGTTGATTTTCGTAGTGGTTAGAACTCTCTCTATATTATTCTTATTGTGCTTTCATTCATATTTGCATGTGGATTATTTGATTTGTACTCAACAATTATTCCATCCACATGTATGAGAGGATACATATACACCCCATCTCTGTGAGCTTCATTTGTGAGTGATATCTTGTGGTGAGATTTGGAGTTAAAGTAATGCCTGTTTGAAAAGAAGTTTCATTGCCTAGCCATTTTGTTATGGTTGTCGCTTTTATGCACACTGATTCTATCCATTAATGAGCACTTGGGAAATTCACAGGTTGCTTTTAGTGACATAATTGTTACTTTGATTCGATTATAACTCAGCTATACATTCACTAAGATTCATTTTTATTGATTGTGGAGTATATTGTGTTCAAGTTGGGGGGTGTTGAATTTTGTGGGTAGATTCACTGCAAACCCTCACGAGACTATAACTCGTCCACTAGGGTAACCTAGGGGTTTAAAGTCTTATTGCATATGGTAAATGCAATCGTGTATCCCACGAAAGAGGATTTAGTTAGTTCTATTTTGTCTCTTGTTTCCTTGGCTTTGCTCGAGGACTAGCAAAGTGTAAGTTGGGGGGGGTGTGATAACTGGTTAAAAAGTGCGTATTTATTTTGTTAACCCTAAATATTCTTGCACTTTTATTATTTTAATTTCTCCAATCTATATGCATTTGCTAGTTAATTCTTATTTTGTCTTTCTGCAGAGAAAGCTCGTCAAAGTTGATGATTTAGTAGTGGATTTGGAGCAAAAGGAGAATATTGGGCTTTGAAGTGCTAAAAGAAGTGGAAAACAAGTGATTTTGGGTTAGAAGAGAGGCTTGATCCATATATAGGTGGACTAGGGCCCATTTTAGCATTATAGGCTCTATTTTGGAACACTTTAGACTCCCTTTTTGGGCCCCTAATGTCTAATTACGAGATTTTATGTTATTTTCCTAAATTCTTATTTTGTAAGGGTATTTTTGGAAAAAGGGGAATAATATTGTAACATAGGGTTTTGGAAAAGAGGGAAGGCCGTTCTTGGAGATCTGGAGAGGAAGAGAAGAAGAAAGGAGACAACTCTAAAGAAGAAGATGAAGAATTCCATGGCTATGGTCTCTTCTTCCACTATCATAGGCTAAGTTCTCTCATTCCTAGGGTTTAGATGAAACCCTAGTCAAGTAATATTGTTTCTTTGTATTTTATTTTTGGGTTAATTAGTCTTAGATGTTGATTGTATAACATTAGGATTTTATTAAAGCATTGATCGTATTATTCAATTTCACATAATCAATTTCTGTGATTTTGTTTATGTGGTTATACAATAGTAATATGTGTACATACATCAAAACCGTAGGACGAGTCATAACTCAGGGAAAACAAATTGTGACTATGACCTTAGAATTAGCGTAGACAATTTGTGTTGACCAAAGATGATTCGTGCTTAGGGTTTTGGTGCGTGATTTTCTTGATGATTGTATTGAGGCTTGTAGCCAAAATACATCTTTTACATCCAAATTTAATGGCCCAAGAATTAATACAATTGAAGCTAGTTGCAAGATTAGTGGTAGATTCAACACCCTAGGAATTCTCTTTTAATTTGATTCCTCATTAATTCAGTTAAATATTTGCTTTAAGTCTAGTTCTCATTTAAATTTAGGAAAGAAAATCAACAACAATCAATCTTTGTTAATTTGAATTGAAATCAATCTCAACTTTGGTTTTTAAACAATTAACAGTCTCTGTGGGTTTGACCCTTACTTCTCTACTATACTAGTAGTTTAGTTTGGTAATTTTATTGATTTCCACGACAGATCAGGGACCCATAAGGTTCAACTTGAAACACAGAGAAGCAAGAATTCCCTTAGGAAGACTTTTGGTGAAGATATCAACAAGTTGTAGAGTAGAAGGAATGAAACAAATTTGAAGATGCTCGCTAAGACCTTTTAAGGAACAAAATGATAATCAATCTCAATATGTTTGGAACAAGCATGAAAGACAGGATTTGAGCTTATATACACAGTACTTTGATTGTCACACCAAAGAATTCTAGGAACAAAAAGTAGAAGACTCAAGTCCCAGAGAAGGTAAGTGATCCAAGTCATTTCAGCACCAACATAAGTAAGACCACGATGTTCAGCTTCACCATTGGAACGAGAGACTGGAGGTTGCTTCTTGGCACTTCCAAGAGATCAAATATCGACCCAAGAAAATAGCATACCCAGAGGTAGAATGTCGAGTGTCAGGACACCTAGCCCAATCAGCATCAGAATAACTAGTAAGGGTAACAGAACAATGAGAATGAATTTGAAAACTATGATGTAGGGTACTTTTAACATACTGAATGATGCATTTGACAGTTTGAAAATGAGAAACTATTAAATCATGCATAAACTAACAAACATAATTAACACTGAAGGCAAGATTTGGCCGAGTAAGAGTCAAGCATTGAAGCCCACTAACTATACTACGATAAAAGGTCGGATCACTTAAAAGAACACCCTCTTGAGTCAACCTTTAACCAACAATCAAAGAAGAGGAAATTGGCTTAGCACCTTCCATTTGAGCATGCGTGAGGAGATCTAAGGCATAATTCGACTGTATGTGAAAAAGACTATCATCATGACTTGCAACTTCAATACCCAAGAAATAATGAAGAAAACCCAAGTCCTTCATTGCAAAGACAGAATTGAGATCATCAATGAGAGTAGGGATCAAAGTATATGAACTGCTTGTGAGTATGATATCATCAACGTATACTAAAAGAACCAGAGTACCAGCGGAAGTTATCTGTATAAACATAGAGGAATTAGATTGACTATAAAAAATCTCAATTGTAGAAGATGACTATTGAATTTCTCAAACCAAGCACGGGGTGCTTGTTTGAGGCTATATAAGGCTTTTTTAAGTTGACAAACATGATGAGGGAAGTGAAGATCTTCATACCCAAGGGGCTGAGACATAAACCTCCTCTTGTAGATCACTATGGAAGAAAGAATTCTTGACATCTAATTGTCGGATATCCCACTTATTGAGTTGAGAATAGCCTTTGGCCACAAGACAGGCCTTGTACCGATCAATGGAACCTTCTGGCTTTAACTTCATTTTGAAAACCCATTTACACCTAATAATATTCATACCTTGGGTAAAAGGAGTAAGAGTCCATGTGTGATTATGCTTAAGTGCCTGAATCTCTTCATCTATGGCAACATGCCAATGCGTATGTTTGATAATAGACTTATAGCTACGTGGTTCAGAAGTGGAAAGAAGAGCGGTAAAGAAAGTTGTTGTGCTATGATCCTAAATTGAGCGATGGCGAGATGGTAAGGGATGACAAGTGGTGAAAGAATGAAGGCTAGCATTATGAGAGCGAGACTTAGAATGAGTGATCATGGGATGTGTATTAGATATAATTGAAGGTTGGGGTTGGAAAAGAGGTAGATCAATGGTAAGGGAACCAACAGGGATAAAAAAAATATCAGGATAGGGAAAAGGTATAATTGTAGGTTCCGAGCAAGTTAGTGAGGTGGGAGCCTCAATAGAAAATCTAGGGATGGAAGAAAATGTGTTTGTGTGATAGAAGAAAAATGTGTAGGTATAGTAGGCACATAAAGACTGTCCTCATAAGGAATGGGAGCCTTGGATATGGTAGGAGATAATTAATCAGTGATAGGAGTGATGTCATAGTAGGTTAAGAAATCTGATAAGGATAAAGAGTATGAAGGATAAGATGAGGTAAAAATAAAATAAAAATTGACTCATCAAATACAACATGATGAAAGATGTCAACTTTTTGAATAGATTGATCTAGGCAACGAAAACCTTAATGCATAGAACTATAACCAATCACTACAAAAAATTATAGCTTTTGCGACGCACGTCAAGCATCGCTAATAGTGTCTTTTACGACGCACACAACATGTGTCGCTAAAAAAAGCAACAAAAGGGGTTTCCCGTGTGAAAAAATTGGCGGTAACCTATTAGCGATGCACCTTCACACATTAGCGACGCATATGTACGTTGGTAATAGTTAAAACTTTTAGCGACGCACGATTGTGCGTCACTAATAGTAGTGTATATGAAACGCTACCTTTTCAAGGAACTTTAGCAACACTCATTTACTTATTAGCGACGCACAGTGAGCGTCGCTAATAAGTGTTATAAACTCATCGTCTCGCGTCGCTCCCTATTCTCTCTCTCTCTCTGTTTTTGATCGACTATCTCTCTCTCTCTCTCGCTCTCTTTGTTTTTGATCCATTGGAGGCTATCTCTTGCGTCAAACACATCGATTGGAGGCTATCTCTTGCATTAAACACATCGATTGGAGGCTATTTCTTGCGTCAAAAACATCAAAATTGTGTTGTCTCTCAAGTACATATGCCTTGTCTTTGGATTTAGATTCCCTTATTTGCCACTTTGTGTGAGGTTTTAGTATATTGTTTAATCCATAATGTTCGAACCTAAACTTTGAGTTGAGAACAACTGTAAATTATTTCTTGTGTATTTTACATATTCTCATGAATGCCAACGAAGCTATCAACAAAAAAGGCCATGATAATTGTGAACAAAATTAATTTATTGTTTGATTAAGCTTTTTTAAAGTACTTTTTACTAGTAAGAAATAGTACTTTATCTTTTGCTTGATCTTGACTTAGTTTTGGTGTAGGCAGCACGATAACATTGGTAGTGGTTGAGCTGATAGGGGACTTCAAGTTTTAGGTGGCTTAGATAATTAGAAATTTTCACAACACAAGTTCAAGAAAAAACATAATAAAAAGGTCAAGAAAATCCAGTATGATGGCTGTTTTATGGGAGTGCCAATGTGTGATTGTGATTTAGAAATTTTAGGGTTGGCCTTAAAAACATTGAGGTCATAATATATAATATAATGGTTGTATCCAAAAACAACAATAGATTTTCTTTTCCCCAAAAGGCTTAGTGATGTGACAGGAAATAAAGATAGTAAAGCTAATGAAAATTAGGAAAAAAAAAAAATTGGAGTGTTTACCTTTATTTTATTTTTTTTGGGGGGGAGGGGTTGTACTAGAAATTGCTAAATATATATATATATATATATATAAAATTAAAACAAGTTGAACAATTGAGTTTGTTGAACAATGAGGTGATGATTTCCGCACTAGAAACTTGAAGAGTCAACTTTAAAGTGGCTTTCATGACATTGTTTCAATTTGAGTCACTGCTTCTACATATTTATTTAGAAGAATGACCATCCATTCTCTGCATTAAGGAAAATAAATTAATATTTTGTAGATGTTCATTGTTTATCTTTAAAACGTTAGGCATTTTATTTTTTTGGGGAGTATATCCTGATGAATAATATTAGAAATTTAGTCTACAAGTATTCTGATGTCTTTATTAGGTATTTTCACTTTTTATTATCATTTATATGTATGTAGTGTTTGACTTGAATATTAATACATGATTTTATATCTCGTGAAATTAGAAGTAAGAGTTTATTGATAATTTATAATCTTTTGGGGCAATTAGTTTCTTAGATTATCATCAAGACATTGTTTTTTTATTTTTTTTCATAAGTAAAAAAGAAGAAGAGGAAAAGAAAATGAGCTAGTTTCTGAATAGAATAGAAATTTCTTTGAAACCATTAACAACCCTTGGAACCATTTAGAACCCTTGACCTACCATTTTTAAATGAATAGAAATTCCTTGACCATTTGGATCCTATCCATATTCCTAGTTTGAATTTTGATCATCAACATTACCCTATAATGGTAGCTCATTATGGATAAGATCAAGATTGTTTGGACAATGAAAGGACTTCCAATTCTTTCTCTGTTTTGACTGGCATAGTTGCCAACTAGGTGAGAATATGTCTTCCTCTCAGATGGAAAAGAAGCTTCCCATTTCCAGGCATTTCTTCAAGGTTATGATGCCTAGTTTCCTTACAGAACTTGTATGTCCTCTCTTTCTCTCTCTCTCTCTCTATATATATATATATGTATGTATATATGTGTTTGTGTATGTGTGTCTGTGTGGTCAATCCAAGTGTCTTTTCTCTTCTTAATGTAGCAACATTTCATAGTGACTCAATCACTCTAATATAGTTTTCTGAATTTTAAATTTGCACAGTGCATCCCACTGGCTTTCTGTGGACAACTAGGTGAAGTAAAATCGGAAGAAACAGTTCTAACAAGTTGTAAAGGGCCATGGCATGTTAAAATTGGTAAATGTGCCAAAGGATTTATTTACTTCCGACAAGGTTGGGATAATTTTGTGCAACACCATGGCCTCTATCTTCGGGATTTTACAGTATTTGAGCATTTAGGAGACATGCATTTTAATGTGTGCGTGTGTTTGATTCAAGTGCTAGCGAGAAAGAGTTTCCACTAAAGTTAGCTCGTGAGATAAAAAGGGAACCCCATGTAGCGCATGAGATCAAGGAAGTTACATCTTCTATGACAGAAAGTATTCTACATGCAACACTTCACATTATATTCCTCTTTTATATAAATATTATATGATGCACCATCTATTACACACACACACACACACACACACACACACACACACATATATATATATACAAGTGACTATTTAGAGTACAGAAAGTTTGAATCTTTGATTTGTTGTGATAAGTTTTAATAAAAAAAGCTACTTAAAATTAGAATAATTAATATTCTCGTTCTATGTTCTCACTAATAAAATAAAAGGGCATATGTTATAACATGGAAATTTTTTTTTTTTTATTATTATTTATTATTCTTGCAATTGTTAATTAATTAATTTTATTATTATTATTATCATTATTATTATTATTAATGTTGGATATATGTGTATGGAAAATTAAAATTCTTTTTTTTATTATTTGTATGTATGTATAAAATGTGTAAAAATTATATGAGTGTATATAAATAAATGTGTGATTATATGTGTGTATATGTATATATAAATGGGTGTAGAACAGTGTGTGTATGTGTGTGTAACCGTGTGTGTGTGTGTGTGTGGCTTTGAGTGTTACACACTCAAAGGGGTGTGGGTGAGGTTGAGTGTGTGAGTAGGATTCAGGGAGTGGGGGAGTGCAGAAGTGGGCAGAGGGTGGTTGGTCTTGGAGAGAGAGAGAGAGAGAGATATAGAGAGAGAGAGTGAAGAAAATAAAGAGAGTGTCTCGGGTGGAAAAGAAAAGAGAAGGAAAGAAAGAGAAAGAAGAGAGAAACAGAGAGAGAGAGAGGGTTCTAGATTGTGAAGAAGGAGAGGAGGCTCGAGGAGGAACCAGAAAGGTGGAAGTGGGCACGGCTAGAGAGAGAAACGGCCAAGAAAATTGTAAGTGGTTCCTTCTGTTTCAATTTTTTTAAAAGCATTTCAATTGATTTGAACTATAGGGTCTTAGAGAGCATAACGTAGGGATCATTTTGCAAGAAGAATGAGAATGAATGGTTGAGAAACTAGGGAGAAATCCCTAGTTGCAGGTCTCGGCCATGGAGGTTGAACCTCAACATTTCATGTGAAAAACTTCCTTCAAATAATCCTAAAATGGCCCTATGAGGTGCAGAAAGTGAATGGGATTGAATTGGGTTCAAAACAGTGGGGGAAAATGGGGGAAAAAGGGGTGGCCGGAGAGTTGACCGAGGGTTTGACCCTCTATTTCGTGGAGATGGAGGGGGTTTTGAGGGAAATGGGGGTTGGGGATGTGACCTACGTGAAAAAATGGAGGAAATAGCATTTTGAAAATGGGGAAAATACGCCGGAGGTCGGTCGCCGGCGCCGGAGAAGGCGCCGGAACCCTACCGCTGCTTCGCCGGAGAATCGGGGAAGAAGGTAGGGGCGTCGGGTCGGGTCTCGGGTCGGATCCGGGTCTGGTTCGGGCGGGTACGGGTTGCCCCTGCCACGTGTCAACCATTGTTTTAAATTAAATGAATTTGAACCTTTTTAAAATTTAAACCTTTAGATTTGAACCTTTTGAATTTGAACCTTAACCTGAACTTTCAGAAATTACGAATTGACCCCCCCAACTGTTAGAAATTACACTTTGACCCACCTGATTAAATTATTAATAAAATATTAATTAAATTAATTAATTAATTATTTAATTTAATTAATTTAATTAATTAAATATTCAAAAACATTCCGGAGTCCAAATGAGACAAGTCATTAGTGTATTTTGACTATCTCGACTATTCCGAGACCAATGGTGAGGTCCGTTTTACGAGACGGGGTCCCGAAAAATAAAAGACCCGTAGTAACCCTTAAAATTACCAAAATGCCCCTAGATTGAAACACAGTCAAACGAACTTCGAATTAGGTAAACAAATAGTGGAATTTTATTATCTCGAACATTCCGGACTCAACCGTGGAGTCCGATTTGTGAAAAGAGGTCACGAAATGTGAGGACACGTGTGAAGTGCAAAATGACTGTTTTGCCCTTTTCAACACAGGTGTCCGAATTAAGTTCTACGAAAACCTAGACTTACTTTCTTAAACGTTCTAAAACCAATAGTAGAGTTTAATTTAGCAGAATAGAAACCTATGAATTTAAAGACATAAAATTTGATGAATAGCATACGTTCAAACAACAATGGACTGAGTTGTGATTTCTACTTTTAGGGACACTGACAGGACAGGAGGAGGCGATCTGATCTCCTACATTTTCATCCACCGGTTCAGTTACATATAGTTCACGATCTTCTAGGGTTGATACCAACCCATCAGGTATGGTGTTTTGCTAGTGTTAGAAATGAAGTTAAGTTAGGAATATTTGTGAA
Source organism: Nyssa sinensis (assembly GCA_008638375.1). NCBI lineage: Eukaryota > Viridiplantae > Streptophyta > Magnoliopsida > Cornales > Nyssaceae > Nyssa > Nyssa sinensis. Next base: position 22,259,741 of record CM018041.1, on the reverse strand, counting down.
TGACTGAATGTCGTATGTGTTTATCTGTAATGTGTTTACCGTTTATTTGGAATTGGTTGTTCACATGCTTACATGTTACTTGTACCTTATGAATATTTAGTGAATGATGAATGTGACTCACGACATGTGCATATGTTGATTTTGCGAGATATGATTGCATGTGGAATCAGTTAGGTGATTTATATATTATTGTCTCGAGCATGCTATATTGTGGAAACCATGTATCATTGAGATTGCATTGGCATATTGGCATATGATGAATCCTTTGAGAACATGGCGTGGGTAAGCACGTGGTGCTTTGCATTATGAGGGTGTAGATCCTGTGGTGAAAAACCCAAAATTGGCCATTGCATTGGTACTCCGTAGCCATCGGGGAGTACCCGTAAACGAGACATGGGTGTGGCATAGAGTTGTGCATGGGTGTGTCACGCATACTATTCATATATACTACTGCGATGCTTGAATGTCATTTAGAAATAAATGTACACTTTGCACATGCCACGCCTTAGCTTTATTTCTAGCATTAGCACTTCATCATACCAGCAGTTGAGCTGACCCATTCGTGGGCAACATTTTTCAGATGAGGACCCCCCAGCTGCTTGAGACCCAGTGATGCTTTGATAAGGGAAAACACTTGTTATACTTTGTCCATGAGACTTGTGTATTGAAATGTAAGGGCTTAAGCCCGAATGACTCCTGAACGATGTATCTTATGTTATTTTGTGTATGGATGATGATGGACGCATGTTTATTGAATTTAATTACTTTTGTTCTTTTATTTATTTTACTTTCTGTCTCGTTACTCGCGCCCCGGGTTCGTGGGAAATTCGGGGCGTGACAACGTGGTATCAGAGCATAGGTTCGAATACCTAGAGACTGTGGGGTGTTGTTTAACACCATGAGACCCTAGAGAAAAGAATGAGGCTTAGTGTGAACTGTTAGCAGCATGTGATAGGATCTTATGTGCTACGTGATTATGTGTCCTAATGCATGCCTTATTGTGATTACGTGAAGAAGTGATACTAAAATTTTCTTTTGAACTTGTAGATATGCCTCCTAGACGAGCTCCTACGAGAGGCAGACCACCCAGAGGGGGTAGGGGTAGGGGTGCGCCTCGAGGTGCCGCCCAGCCTCGTCGTGGCAGACCCAGAGCTGCTGCCCCTATTCCTGACGTGGTTGAGGAGGTAGTTGCCCTAGCTGACGTTCCTGAGCATAGTACAGCTGAGGAGGATGTTGCTCCAGCCCCTGTGGAGGAGGTGGGGCAGACTATTGGCGCCAGAGATTTGGCGACCATTATACAGGAGTGTTTCCGTGCTATGCAGGATGCCCGGACCACTGATGCTGAGGCCAGGGCTACTGAGGCCGAGGCCAGGGCTGCCGGTGCCACGGCCAGAGCGGCCGGTGGGGAGACTAGAGATACCTTCGTCATGAAGGCGTTTCAGCGTATGAGGCCACCGTCATTTGCAGGACAGCCTGATCCTTTGGTGGCCGAGGAGTGGCTGGATCAGATTGTGAGGATCCTGGACTCACTAGGGATTGTTGAGCCACACCTGAGGATACGATGTGCCACCTTCCAGTTTACAGGGCTAGCGAGCCAGTGGTGGAAGGTATCTGCCGGCAGGATTAGCAGGTTCGGAGAGGGGTGGGATGCATTTGTGGCCATGTTCAATGACCACTACTTTCCAGCGACTGCTAGGGTCGGGTTCAGGAGAGAGTTTGAGACCTTACTACAGAGGGACATGACCGTGACGCAGTATGAGTCCCAGTTTACCGCATTGGGCAGGTTTGCCCCGCACATTGTTGGGGTGGAGGAGCTGAGAGTTTATCATTTTCTAGAGGGGCTGAAGACCTCTATCAGGGATAGACTGGCGGGTCACATCATTGACACTTACGAGGAGGCTGTGATCAGGGCCACGAGAGTAGAGAGGGAGTTGACAGCTCTCAGAGGGATTAGGGAGTCCCGGACTCAGACCAGGCCAGCCACAGCACTAGCACTTACGCCAGCTCAGCCTACCGTGACCGTCCCAGCTCATCCTGGTAGGAGACCACTGAAGAGGTTCCGGGGCAGTACCTCTTCTCCATCTACATCCCAGAGACCTATGCAGCTTTTAGCACCCCAGCCCACTATGTCTACTACTCCTCGAGGAGGGGCACCACAGCTGACTCTCACATGCTATCAGTGTGGACAGCCTGGCCACAGGATGGCTGATTGCCCACAGAGAGATCCTAGTCAGGGATCAGGGACAGGACCGAGCCAGCTACCACTCCCATCCCAGTCTCAGAGTCAGGCCTGGAGGGCCACACCAGTGTGCTATACATGTCATCAGCCGGGCCATGTCAAGGCCCACTGTCCTCAGGGGCAGACTTCCCAGAGTGCACCGAGGTCCCACTATTTCCAGCCGCCCAGGTACCTTTACCCCAGACGCAGTCAGGCTATAGACCCCCGGCACCTTACTATCAGCCGGCATCCTCAGCCTTGAGTGTTAGAGCCCCAGCCCCGAGAGGGGGAGGACAGCAGGGGCAGAGAGGGGGAGGCAGACAGGGTCAGACTGTACAGGGCAGGGTATACGCAGTCACTACCCCAGAGGCTTCTACTGCTGGGCCATCAGTAGTGCGAGGTATCTTTCTTATGTTCAGTTCATGGGCTAGCGTGTTGATAGATTCTGGTGCATCGCATTCTTTCATATCCACTGCATTTGCCATGACATTGGGGTTGACTATAGACCGGTTAGATCCACCGCTACGGGTTGATACTCCGGTTGGGGGTAGTGTGACACTGACCAGGATTTGTAGGGGTTGTTCACTTGAGATAGCTGACCGTACTCTCTGCTTTGATTTTATTGTGCTTGATATGACTAGCTTCGACATTATCTTGGGTATGGATTGGCTGTTTACCTTCCGGGCTAGCATCGATTGTTTCAGGGGGAGAGTTACAGTGTGTACCCCTGAGGGGGACTGTTTTTATTTCACGGGGGACCGTGGGGACTTCCTAGTACCACCCTTGTACGACTCTAGGAGTTGGGGAGCCCATAGCTATATGTTGGCCAGTATGATTGCAGGGGATAGCGAGGCTACAGGGGTTGTATTACCACCAGTGGTAGAGGAGTTTCCTGACGTGTTTCCTGACAGTTTGACTAGTTTACCCCCGAGGCGGGAGGTGGAGTTTACCATTGAGCTTATCCCCGGTACTGTACCCATATCTATTCCACCATACCGCATGGCTCCAGCAGAGCTGAGAGAGCTGAGAGAGCAGCTGACTGACCTTCAGGGTAAGGGGTTCATCCGTCCTAGCACTTCTCCTTGGGGTGCCTCTGCACTCTTTGCGAAGAAGAAGGACGGGACGTTGCGGTTATGTGTGGACTACCGGAGGCTGAACCGGGTGACTATCAAGAACAAGTACCCGTTACCCAGGATCGATGATTTGTTTGATCAGTTGAGAGGTTCGAGATGTTTCTCGAAGATTGATCTTCGATCTGGGTATCATCAGTTGAGAGTGCGAGAGGAGGACATAGCGAAGACAGCCTTCCGCACTCGCTATGGTCACTTTGAGTTCGTAGTGATGCCATTTGGTGTGACGAATGCCCCAGCGGCATTCATGGATTTGATGCACCGTGTCTTCGGCCATTACATAGATCAGTTCGTGGTGGTATTTGTGGACGATATTCTGATTTACTCACCTTCTGAGGATGAGCATGCTTTCCACCTACGGACTGTGTTACAGATCTTGAGAGAGCATAGGCTGTTTGCCAAGCTCTCCAAGTGCGAGTTCTGGCTCCAGGAGGTGCAGTTTTTGGGTCACGTGGTATCTGGGAGTGGAGTATCTGTTGACCCTTCGAAGGTCGACTCCGTTATGAGCTGGGAGAGGCCGAGGAATGTATTTGAGATACGGAGTTTCTTGGGGTTAGCAGGGTACTACCGCCGTTTTGTAGAGGGATTTTCCCGACTTGCCGCACCGATGACCCGACTGACGCGCAAGGGCGTCAGATTTCAGTGGACTGACGACTGTGAGCAGTCATTTCAGGAGCTGAAGAGGAGATTGACTTCAGCTCCCGTCCTGATTATCCCCGAGGGAGGCCTGGGCTATACAGTGTACTGTGATGCTTCCCGAGAGGGACTGGGATGTGTATTGATGCAGGAAGGCCGGGTAGTAGCTTATGGTTCTCGCCAGCTGAAGAGCCATGAGAAGAACTACCCCACCCACGATCTAGAGTTGGCTGCCGTCATCTTTGCTCTTAAGAGCTGGCGACACTATTTATATGGGGTGAGATTTGAGGTGTTCTCGGACCACAAGAGCCTCAGGTATATCTTTACACAGAAGGATCTGAACCTTCGACAGAGGAGATGGATGGAGTACCTAGAGGACTACGACTTTGACCTTCAGTACCATCCTGGGAAGGCCAACGTCGTAGCTGATGCACTCAGTCGGAGACCGAGCAGCACCTTAGCCAGCCTAGCCATCAGAGAGTGGGAGATGATGGGAGTTATTGGGGAGTTTGACTTAGAGCTTACCGAGTCTGAGGGACACGCCACCCTGTTTAGCTTGTGTATACAGCCTACTCTTCTGACCAGAGTTATAGAGGCACAGTTGCTGGATACCGAGGCTGAGCAGATCAGGGCACGGATTGCTAGTCCCGAGGGATTTGAGGGATGGACAGTCCATTCGGACCTTGGTCTGAGATACAGGGGTAGGGTCTTCGTTCCCGAGTCTCTTAGGACTGATGTCCTTAGGGATTTCCACCATTCACGCTTGGCGGTGCACCCAGGGGGCACCAAGATGTATCATGATCTGCGCCGTCAGTATTGGTGGACTGGGATGAAGGCAGATGTGGCACAGTTTGTGGCTAGGTGTCTCACGTGCCAGCAGGTGAAGGCTGAGCACCAGAGGCCTGGAGGTTTGCTACAGCCACTACCGGTCGCCGAGTGGAAGTGGGAGCACGTTACCATGGATTTCGTGATGGGTCTTCCGAGGTCACCTAGGGGCCATGATGCGGTTTGGGTTATTGTGGACAGACTGACGAAGTCCGCCCATTTCTTACCGATCAGAGTGACTGACTCATCAGACGCCCTCAGTAGGTTGTACATTCGAGAGATAGTACGACTACATGGGGTACCGGTATCCATAGTTTCTGACAGGGACCCACGTTTCACTGCACGGTTCTGGCAGAGTTTCCAGACAGCCTTAGGGACCCAGCTGCAGTTCAGTACTGCCTTCCACCCACAGACAGATGGCCAGTCAGAGCGCACTATACAGATCTTGGAGGATATGCTCAGGGCCTGCGTCATGGACTTTAGAGGTAGCTGGGAGGACCACCTTGCCTTAGTTGAGTTTGCCTACAACAACAGCTACCAGTCCAGCATAGAGATGGCACCATTTGAGGCATTATATGGTAGGCCGTGCCGTTCCCCGGTATGTTGGACTGAGGTGGGAGAGACAGCTGCCTTAGGACCTGATATTGTTCGTGAGACCACGGACAAGATACAGGTGGTCAGACAGCGGTTGTTGACAGCTCAGAGCCGCCAGAGGAGTTACGCAGATAGGAGGCGGCGGCCCTTGGTATTTGAGGTGGGGGACCATGTGTTCCTCAAGGTATCTCCCAGACGAGGTTTGAGGAGATTTGGGCGCGGTGGGAAGCTATCGCCACGATTCATAGGTCCTTTTGAGATACTTGGGAGAGTTGGTGAGGTGGCTTATAAGCTAGCCTTACCACCACAGCTATCAGGGGTCCACGACGTCTTCCATGTATCTATGCTGAGGAAGTACCATCCCGACCCCTCACATGTACTTGACTGGATAGATCTTCAGTTAGAGGGGGACGCTTCCTATGACCAGAGACCCGTAGAGATATTGGACTCGAGGGACCAGGTTTTGCGAGGCAGGACCATCCCTTTGGTCAAGGTTCGTTGGAACCACCATGGGGTTGAGGAGGCTACGTGGGAGCGTGAGGCCGAGGTCCGAGTTAGGTACCCTGAGTTGTTTGATCAGTGATGTATTTTCTTTTGGTTCTATGTTATTTTAAATTTCGGGACGAAATTTTTGTAAGGAGGGAAGGATGTTATAACATGGAAATTTTTTTTTTTTTATTATTATTTATTATTCTTGCAATTGTTAATTAATTAATTTTATTATTATTATTATCATTATTATTATTATTAATGTTGGATATATGTGTATGGAAAATTAAAATTCTTTTTTTTATTATTTGTATGTATGTATAAAATGTGTAAAAATTATATGAGTGTATATAAATAAATGTGTGATTATATGTGTGTATATGTATATATAAATGGGTGTAGAACAGTGTGTGTATGTGTGTGTAACCGTGTGTGTGTGTGTGTGTGGCTTTGAGTGTTACACACTCAAAGGGGTGTGGGTGAGGTTGAGTGTGTGAGTAGGATTCAGGGAGTGGGGGAGTGCAGAAGTGGGCAGAGGGTGGTTGGTCTTGGAGAGAGAGAGAGAGAGAGATATAGAGAGAGAGAGTGAAGAAAATAAAGAGAGTGTCTCGGGTGGAAAAGAAAAGAGAAGGAAAGAAAGAGAAAGAAGAGAGAAACAGAGAGAGAGAGAGGGTTCTAGATTGTGAAGAAGGAGAGGAGGCTCGAGGAGGAACCAGAAAGGTGGAAGTGGGCACGGCTAGAGAGAGAAACGGCCAAGAAAATTGGTAAGTGGTTCCTTCTGTTTCAATTTTTTTAAAAGCATTTCAATTGATTTGAACTATAGGGTCTTAGAGAGCATAACGTAGGGATCATTTTGCAAGAAGAATGAGAATGAATGGTTGAGAAACTAGGGAGAAATCCCTAGTTGCAGGTCTCGGCCATGGAGGTTGAACCTCAACATTTCATGTGAAAAACTTCCTTCAAATAATCCTAAAATGGCCCTATGAGGTGCAGAAAGTGAATGGGATTGAATTGGGTTCAAAACAGTGGGGGAAAATGGGGGGAAAAAGGGGTGGCCGGAGAGTTGACCGAGGGTTTGACCCTCTATTTCGTGGAGATGGAGGGGGTTTTGAGGGAAATGGGGGTTGGGGATGTGACCTACGTGAAAAAATGGAGGAAATAGCATTTTGAAAATGGGGAAAATACGCCGGAGGTCGGTCGCCGGCGCCGGAGAAGGCGCCGGAACCCTACCGCTGCTTCGCCGGAGAATCGGGGAAGAAGGTAGGGGCGTCGGGTCGGGTCTCGGGTCGGATCCGGGTCTGGTTCGGGCGGGTACGGGTTGCCCCTGCCACGTGTCAACCATTGTTTTAAATTAAATGAATTTGAACCTTTTTAAAATTTAAACCTTTAGATTTGAACCTTTTGAATTTGAACCTTAACCTGAACTTTCAGAAATTACGAATTGACCCCCCCAACTGTTAGAAATTACACTTTGACCCACCTGATTAAATTATTAATAAAATATTAATTAAATTAATTAATTAATTATTTAATTTAATTAATTTAATTAATTAAATATTCAAAAACATTCCGGAGTCCAAATGAGACAAGTCATTAGTGTATTTTGACTATCTCGACTATTCCGAGACCAATGGTGAGGTCCGTTTTACGAGACGGGGTCCCGAAAAATAAAAGACCCGTAGTAACCCTTAAAATTACCAAAATGCCCCTAGATTGAAACACAGTCAAACGAACTTCGAATTAGGTAAACAAATAGTGGAATTTTATTATCTCGAACATTCCGGACTCAACCGTGGAGTCCGATTTGTGAAAAGAGGTCACGAAATGTGAGGACACGTGTGAAGTGCAAAATGACTGTTTTGCCCTTTTCAACACAGGTGTCCGAATTAAGTTCTACGAAAACCTAGACTTACTTTCTTAAACGTTCTAAAACCAATAGTAGAGTTTAATTTAGCAGAATAGAAACCTATGAATTTAAAGACATAAAATTTGATGAATAGCATACGTTCAAACAACAATGGACTGAGTTGTGATTTCTACTTTTAGGGACACTGACAGGACAGGAGGAGGCGATCTGATCTCCTACATTTTCATCCACCGGTTCAGTTACATATAGTTCACGATCTTCTAGGGTTGATACCAACCCATCAGGTATGGTGTTTTGCTAGTGTTAGAAATGAAGTTAAGTTAGGAATATTTGTGAATGACTGAATGTCGTATGTGTTTATCTGTAATGTGTTTACCGTTTATTTGGAATTGGTTGTTCACATGCTTACATGTTACTTGTACCTTATGAATATTTAGTGAATGATGAATGTGACTCACGACATGTGCATATGTTGATTTTGCGAGATATGATTGCATGTGGAATCAGTTAGGTGATTTATATATTATTGTCTCGAGCATGCTATATTGTGGAAACCATGTATCATTGAGATTGCATTGGCATATTGGCATATGATGAATCCTTTGAGAACATGGCGTGGGTAAGCACGTGGTGCTTTGCATTATGAGGGTGTAGATCCTGTGGTGAAAAACCCAAAATTGGCCATTGCATTGGTACTCCGTAGCCATCGGGGAGTACCCGTAAACGAGACATGGGTGTGGCATAGAGTTGTGCATGGGTGTGTCACGCATACTATTCATATATACTACTGCGATGCTTGAATGTCATTTAGAAATAAATGTACACTTTGCACATGCCACGCCTTAGCTTTATTTCTAGCATTAGCACTTCATCATACCAGCAGTTGAGCTGACCCATTCGTGGGCAACATTTTTCAGATGAGGACCCCCCAGCTGCTTGAGACCCAGTGATGCTTTGATAAGGGAAAACACTTGTTATACTTTGTCCATGAGACTTGTGTATTGAAATGTAAGGGCTTAAGCCCGAATGACTCCTGAACGATGTATCTTATGTTATTTTGTGTATGGATGATGATGGACGCATGTTTATTGAATTTAATTACTTTTGTTCTTTTATTTATTTTACTTTCTGTCTCGTTACTCGCGCCCCGGGTTCGTGGGAAATTCGGGGCGTGACAGCATACTTGTAGTTTTAGCTCAAAATTAATAATGGCTTTTGTGTAAAAACTTTGTTGGGTTTGTCCTCCTCTTCTGTGGTCATGGGAGTTGGTGGGGAGAGGTGGAACTATTGAAAAAATAGACTTGCACAAACTTACGACATTCGGTTCGGATCATCGATCAAAAACTTTTGTAAGTTTTTGTTCTAAAAAGGCCCTTTTGGGGTTTTGACGGACCAAAATACTGGATACTGACCTACCGACCTTGAAACCCCATCACACACCTCCCAAATGATAAAATAGACTTGCATGAACTTACGACACTTGGTTCGGATCACCGGTCAGAAACTTTTGCAAGTTTCTGCTCCAAAAAGGCCCATTTTTGAGTTTTGAGGGACCAAAATTCTGGATATCGGCCTATCGACCCCAAAAACCCCATCACACACCTCACAAATGATAAAATAGACTTGCACAAACTTATGAAACTCGGTTCGGATCACCAGTCATAAACTTTTGCAAGTTTATGCTCCAAAAAGGCCCATTTTCGAGTTTTGAGGGACCAAAATTTTGGATATCGGCTTACCGACCCCGAAACCCCATCACACACCTCACAAATGATAAAATAGACTTTCATGAACTTATGACACTCGGTTTGGATTACCGGTCAGAAACTTTTACAAGTTTCTGCTCTAAAAAGGCCAATTTTTGAGTTTTGAGGGACCAAAATTTTGGATATCGGCCTACCGACTGACCCTGAACCCTATCACATACCTCACAAATGATAAAATAGACTTTCACAAACTTACTACACTTGGTTTGGATCACCGGTTTGAAACTTATGTAAGTTTTTGCTCCAAAAAGGCCCATTTTGGAGTTTTGACGGACCAAAATGCCAGATATCGGCCTACCGACCTCGAAACCTCATCACACACCTCAAAAATGATAAAATAGACTTGCACGAACTTACGACACTCGGTTCAGATCACCAATTTGAAACTTATGCAAGTATTTGCTCGAAAAAGGCCCATTTTCGAGTTTTGACGGACCAAAATGCCGGATCTCGGTGTACCGACCCCGAAACCCCATCACACACCTCACAAATGATAAAATAAACTTGCGCGAACTTACAACACTTGGTTTGGATCATTGGTTTGAAACTTATGCAAGTCCTTGCTCCAAAAAGGCCCATGTTGGGGTTTTGACAGACCAAAATGCTGGATATCGATCTACCGACCCTGAAATCCCATCACACACCTCACAAATGATAAAATAGACTTGCACAAACTTATGACACTCGGTTCGGATCACCGGTTTGAAACTTATGCAAGTTTCTTTTCTAAAAAGGCCTATTTTCGAGTTTTGACGGACCAAAATGTCGGATATCAGTCTACCAACCCCCAAACCCCATGACACACACCTCCCAAATGATAAAATAGACTTGCACCAACTTACGACACTCGGTTCGGATCACCGATTTGAAACTTATGCAAATTTTTGCTCCAAAAAGGCCCATTTTTTAGTTTTGACGAACCAAAATATCGGATATCGGCCTACCGACCCGAAACCCCATCACATACCTCACAAATGATAAAATAGACTTACACAAACTTATGACACTCGGTTCAGATCATCGGTTTGAAACTTATGCAAGTTTCTGCTCCAAAAAGGCCCATTTTGGGGTTTTGACGGACCAAAATGTCGGATATCGGCCTACCAGCCCCGAAACCCTATCACACACCTCAAAAATAATAAAATAGACTTGCACGAACTTACTACACTTAGTTTGGATCACCGGTTTGAAACTTATGCAAGTTTCTGCTCCAAAAAGGCCCATTTTCAAGTTTTGACGGACCAAAATGCCAGATATCAGCCTACCGACCCCAAAACCCCATCACACACCTCCCAAATGATAAAATAAACTTGTAAAAACTTACAGCACTTGGTTCGGATGTCCGGTCAGAAACTCTTGCAAGTTTCTACTCCACAAAGGCTCATTTTGGGGTTTTGACGGACCAAAATACCGGATATCCGCCTAACTATCTCGAAACCCCATCACACACCTCACAAATGACAAAATAGACTACCACAAACTTACGGCAATCAGTTCGGATTAGTGGTTTGCAACTTATTTGCAATCAGTTCGGATTAGTGGTTTGTAACTTATGCTACTTTTTGTCGTTCTTACTATTTATGCATAGAAAAAAAATACTATATTCACTTTCATATATATTTTATAAGTGTTTTGATATATATCATTTGATCTTTATTTCAGATTGATCGAGATTATTGCACCGCCGTCTTTCTGTTTTGCATCAGGATTTATTATTTATTTATTTTTTCTTTTCATGGACATCTGCAATTACATTTTTTGAGACAATTTTTAATATTTTTTGTATTTATTGTTAAATTGTACTTTTATAAATGTAAGTAATTAGTATAATATATATATATATATAAATCTATTTTTCTTTTAATATATTGATTTCAGAATGTTTGAATTTTATTATATATCAAGATGATTGATATAGGTTTAAACAAGAATAAAACAAAAAATAAAACAAATAATTCAGGTCAAAAAAGGGGTAAAAAAAAAAACACAACTTTTAGCGACGCACACACAGGCGTCGCTAAAAGAAAAACAACCATTTTTAGCAATGCTTTACATTCGTCGCTAAGTCAGGCCAATCAACTATTAGCGACACACACTGAGCGTCGCTAAAGGGCCCTATTAGTGACGCCCATTGCGTCCATGGCCAATATTAGCGATGCTCATTTTTTATTATTAGCGACGCTCAAAGGGCGTCGCTAATAGGTATTTTTAGCGACGCATACATTGGTGGGCGTCGCTAATAGTATTTGCAACACGTCTTTTAGCTACGCACATGACGATGCTCATCTGTGCATCGCAAAAGCTCATTAGCGACACTCTTTGCTACTATTAGCGACGCTTGAGTGTGTCGGTAATAGTCTTTTTTCCTATAGTGAATGAAAACACAAGGGACACTCCAAGGCGTAAGTTTATGGGAAGCATAATCACGAAGGTATGGGAAACATAGACATCCAAAAGCAAAGAACATAGAGAGCTTAGGAGCCTTACCATAGAGTAGTTGATAGGGAGAGCGATGATGGAGGATAACAATAGGAAGACAATTGACGATGTAAACTGTAATACAAAAGGCTTCAGCCCAAAGAGAAGAGAGAGCGTGACTGTGGAATAATAAGGTAAGACCGATTTTAATAATGTGTCGGTGTTTTCATTTAACTCAACCATTTTGAGCTTGAGTATGAGAACATGAAACATGTTTGAGGATATCACAATTAGAGAGATATGAGAAGAAAGGGGTACTAGATAACTCATGAGCACCATCACATTGAAAGAATTTGATTTTTCTCTCAAATTAATTTTCTACCATTTTTTGAAATTGAATAAAGATAGAGAGAAAGTCAGATTTGCATTTCATGGGATAAAACCAAATGTAACGTCTAAAGTCATCAATGAACACAATATAATAATGAAAACAAAGATGAGAGGTAACAAGGGAGGGTCCCCAAACATCCACATGGATTATATCAAGAGGTGAAAGAATGTGTTTATTATTTAAATCAAAATGAAGTTTATGGATTTTTCCCATTTGACAATTAAAACAAACAAATTTATTGAGCTTAAAAAAATCAGTTAAAGTAATGAGCACATTCTTATTTAAAACATCAATAGCACGTGTAGACATACGACCAAGATGACTATGTCAAACTGTAGAAATGGCCTTGACTGATGAAAGAGGGCTTGAATAAAGGGCTTGATGAGGACAATCCAACACATAAAGACCAAAACATCTACAGCCCATCCCTAGCACTCTCCATGTTCCCTGCTCTTAAATAACAAAGCCATTTGGAGAAAAAAATGAAAGAACAATTGTTATCTTTAGTAAACTGGTTAACAAAGATTAAATTTTTATGAATATGTGGAACCAAAAAGGCCTTATTGAGAGTGACATTATAAGAAAAAGAAATTGAACCAACATAGGAAATGGGGATGGTGGACCCATTACCTACCAAAACACCACCATCATCATGATTGGGTTGTTTATGACAAAAATTACCTACTTCATGAGTCATGTGGGTTGTTGCACCACTATCAAGATACCAGTCAGAGTCTTGAGGGTATTGGATGGTGAGGGAAGTAAGAGCTTCAAGTATATGGTTGGTTGTAGGTTAAGCGTTTTGTTTGTACTGATCATAGCACCAAAAAGTAGAATGCCCTGTTCTTCTACAAATTTGGTAAGTAATGAGGGCTCGACCTAGAACACCATGTTAAGAAGAAGCAAAGAAACGATGAAGAGTATCAAGAGAAAACTGATTCGGACCCCGAGAGGAACGATTACCAAGTCCTTGAGATGTGATTAGTGATTCAGCCATTGAAGAGAAGATAATATAACAACAACAACAACAACAACAACAACAACAACAACAACAGAAGGATCAAGAATGTCATTTGACAAGAAGCTGTGATACCAGAAACGAAAAAATAAATGGAAGAGATTTCAAGAGAAATAAGGAAGAATAAGAGAAGATATTTAAGAATGTTAAGATAAGTTTGGGACAGTCTAAGATCCCAAGTTGATCTTAGGCTTTGCTTTTTCTCTCAATATATAGAGAATTTACAAAATATACTTTACATGTAAGTATGAGATTATAATCCTTAATTTTTAGGAAGGAATCCCTATGAGATTACAATTCTGTATTTTAGAAGGAATCCTTGTGAGATTACAATCATTGATTTTAGGAAGGAATCCATTATGGTCAACTTTCCTACAAGATACAAATTCTAAATTATACACAAATCTAGAATATACAAAAAATCTCATTAATATAAGTTTACATATTTAAGGTGGCTTGATTCTTGATCTTGATATATTAATACCCTCCCTCAGGTTGATCGAGGGGGAGAGAACCCACAAGGTTTAACTTGAAACACAGAGAAGCAAGAACTGCCTTCGGAAGACTTTTGGTGAAAATATCATCAGCAAGTTGTTGAGTAAAATAAATGAAACGAATTTGAAGAAGTCCCACTAAGACCTTTTCCCTTAATTTAAAAAGAATTTAAAAATAACTTTTAATTATTTTTATAGGCTAATTTGTAATTAGCATAAAATTTTGGGGTTTAAACATAATTTATGAAAACTTTAAAAAAACAACTGTTCGGTCTAGTCAAGAACTAAGTGAACTGATCAAATTAAGGCGAGAACCATCAGGTTCCACTAGTTTTGTGCATTAGAATGACATTATCATGACATCTGCACGATATCAGTGCCACATTAAGAAAAACGATGATGTTTTGGTTTGTAATTTGGATCCATTTATATACTGGTTGAACTAGATCCGACCTGAATGGCTAACGTTCTTCTTCCCCATCGCAACTCTGATTATTTTTTTTGAAACCCTAATCCTTTCTTTCTTTCTTTCTTATTTCATGCATTTTAGGCCACTTTTCGTTCTTCTTTCATCACCAATCATCCTTTCACGTCCTAGTTTAGGGTTTCCTATTGATTTTATGTCCAGAAACCTACTAAAAAACTCAGTGTGAGCTCTATGGATGACTATTATCGAGGCTTGGTTCAAGCTCAATACTAAGCCAAATTTCACGTGGTTTGGCTCGTTGGAATCCTCATCTCATGGGCTTCAAATCCCTATTCCATTAATTCAATTTAACACTCAATTTGACCATGTTCATTTTGAAACCCAAGTTTGGAACTCGTGTTATAGAGCTCAATTTTTAGCACAGATTGAGGAATTCATGATCCTTATTCCATATAGAAAAAGTTCCATCCAACCAAATTTGGTTCTGATTCAATTTTTTCCCGAATAAGTTTCTAAGGTCCTCTAATGGCGGTTTTTAGAATTGATCTTTCCTACCGGGGTTCACTGTATTTTTTTACATTGATAATCATAAAAATGATAAATTAACAAGTTTAGGGCAACATAGATTGAATTCTTACCTGTTTGAAACCAGCTGGTTATTTTCTCTCTTTTCGACACTTTCTCTCTTTAGGTTTTCTATTTTGTTTCTGCTGCTTCCATAGTTTCCTTTTATTTGATTCACCTTAACCTTTTCCTCCTTTCCAGAGCACACAAACTTGATCCAGTTTTTCTCATCCTTCTCTTTCTCTCTCTCTCTCTGCTGTTATATGTAGCCCTTAGGGTTGTTACACCGCCCCTCTCAATTCACTTACTTTTTCTACTAAAAAGGGTGGTTACCACCCCCTTAATCCAATTGGGGAAAGCCACCTCATGTTTGGTCTCCCAACACATACCTCACACAATACTATCACACACACACACACATACTGTGTGCGAAAGAATATATATATATATATATATATATTCTGTTGTATAGATATATATATATGTGTGTGTGTGTATACATACGTATATACTTAAATAATTCTCCCTTTATATACATATATTTGTGTACGCTTATACATATATATATGTGTATGCTTATACATATATTCATATACGTATACACCTATTTATACACACATGTGTGTGTTTCCCCTCACTTTTTCTTGTGTAAGGCACTTGTTATTATTTTACTTTGTAAAATAAAATAATTTATAATTATTTTTATTCATTTACTTGTATTTTCCTCTATTTTTTCATAATTAATATCCCCATTATTTGATGTAATAATTTGCCTTGTTCCTAAGTTAGTGATGTATTGACCACTTAACTATCAGTCTCCTAAACCTAGATTAGGTCAAGTTGGCTCACGGTTAGGTTTGATTTTGACTCTACTTTAGGTGATGGCTTAACTAGGGTTCCACTATTGGGTTGGGTTAGTTTCTAACCTTAGTTTAGGTCATATTTCTACTTTGTACTCAAAGAATTTCAAAATGTTATTTTATGGTTGTAGTTTTCACTCATTGTGTTTAATTGCCTATTTTGCTAGAGGCAGGTGTTATAGACTACAAGACTATCTTCACACAACTGGCTTATACTGATTAAGTTGGATTTTAGACCTTTAACATAAAGCACATTAGCTAGTTTAGGAAACCCACCAATGCGAATGGAACCTTTTCCTAAAACACTAGATCTACTTCCATCACCAAAAGTGATAGTCCCTCTATTATGATCCTCAAGGTAAGAAAATAACGACATACCACTTCTCATATGCCTAGAACATCCACTATCAAAATACAATTATGTGGTGTTGTGAGCCCTCAAAGTAGTGTAAATCACAAGACATTTCATTCTATCATTTCTGACCAATACAGGCCTAATTTCCTTAGGTTGGTTTGGTTTAGATTGAAATTTTTTAGCTTTAGTCTTATTTCCATTAGTTCCAATCTTAGAGTTGTATTGAGGTTGGGGAACATTAGACATTTTCATGACCTTTTCAGCTAAACTCTTAAATTTTTCAACTAACATGTTCAATCGTTGTTTCATGATTGACAATTGAGATTTTGGCATATTAGACACTTGACGATTTTTCCCCTTTCTAACTTCACTACAAGAATTCTTAGAATGACCATAAACCTGATAGTAGGTACAAAACAATGTCTTAGGTTAAGGTGCCTCTTTAGGCTTTTGAGGAGGAAGGACAAACTTGATAGGCTTAAAAGTTGTATATCCTGTCTAATTAGTCACAATAAGCTGTTTGGGATCATTGGCAGTATCATAACCCAAACCAACTTTTTCATTCTTGAAATGGACAATAGTCATCATTTTTCCTAGTTTACTAGACATGTCCTTAAGAATGACATTCACTTCCTTAGCTTTCTTAAGCTTAAGTTCAAGGTGTTGAACTTTTACCTAGAGATTGTTCCTTTCAACATTACTAGATTTTAGACATTTTTTAAGATTCTCAACCTCCACAACTAAGGAATTACGCTCTTGCTCCACAACCTTGAGCCTCTCTGGTAGAGTTGCTCTATGAGTCTCAAGTTAACTAATGAGTGCATCATTCTCTTAATTTGCATTTTTCTCCTTTTCACACAATTTGAGTTTAGCATCTAGCCTTAAATTTTCTTTCTTGAGATTGAGTAATTCATTATATAACTGATTGTAAACAGTATGTATATCACCATCATTTTTATCATTTTCACTCTTGCTTTTTATGGAATCCTCACCATCAAACACTTTCTCACATACAACAAAGGTTTGTGAACTCTCAAAAATATATGTGGTGAAAATGAAGGCTAATAATTGTTCTTGTTTTTCTTTATCATTACCCTTACTCTCCTAGTCCTCTATGACTTCTTCATCAGTTAAGGTGGATTTCATTGTTCTAAAATTTCTATTTTTTTAATTTTTCTTTTTGTTAGGAAAATTAGCAGCTATGTGATCAAAGTTATGGCAATCATAGCATTCAATAGGGGTTGATTTGTTGACTCATTAGAGGATTTTTTCTATCATTGCATGAGAAAGATTTAGATACCTTTCCTTTTGAGTTGTTTGAGTTAGATATGGGAATTTTAGATAAGCTTCTTTGTTTGAAGAATTTGATCTTTTATTCTTTTAGAATTTATTAAACTTTTTAACAAACACAGTAAGCTCATCATCATTAAGAAGTGCTGACTCAACATCAAAACATTCTTCATCTTTCTCTTTGACTGATTTTAGAGCTATACTCTTCTATTTTCTAGACTGCCTATATGTTAACTCATAGGTCTGAATAAAACCCCACCAATTCATCAACTTTAAGCAAGTCAACATCTTAACTCTATTTAATAGCAGTGATTTTGGGTTGAAACCTCTCAGATAGATATCTCGAAATTTTTCTTACAATTTTGGGTTCCTCTATTTTTTTCCCAAGATTAAATGAAAAATTAACCACATCACTTTGTTTGGCATAAAATTTAGAGCATGTTTCAAATTATTTCATTCTAAGTGTTTCAAACTTAGAAGTTAACATTTGGAGTTTGGACCTCTTGACAACAATTGTACCTTTATAGGTAGTCTACAAAAAATTCCAAGCTTCCTTAAAATTTTCGTACGTTACGATACATTGAGACTTCTCAACTATGACGACATTGAAAATGACATTCAACCCCTTAGTATACCCGTTCATCCTAAGCTTAGTTTCATCCCAGATAGTAGCAGGTTTTAAGATTGAGGGTATTTCAGTGGCGCATTTGGTGACTAATGGAGTCCAACCATTCTCTACAACCAACCAAACACGTTTATCTGTTGACCTAAGAAATTCCTTCATTCTTGATTTTCAATAAGTATAATTGAAACAATAAAAAAGTGGAGGTTGGGTTACGGAATTGCCTTCACGAGAACTCTCCATCTAAACAAAAATTAGGATCAATCTAATGCTTAAGATTTTTGCTCTGATACCACTTTAAAAGGCCTTATATGTATCTATATGATATAAAATAAACCAAGAGGGGGGTGAATAGGTCTCTATGGCAAGTTAAAATTATGTTATCCAATTTTTAACTTGTTTCACTAGGATTGAGATAATCACTTCGATTATGTGATAATTTCTAGTGTGTGCAATCAAACATGGTGACATGCAACAATAAACTATAGAAATAATAGTAAAGCAATAGTAAAGAGATAAAGATAGTGCACCAAATTTGTTGTCGAGAAAACCGCCATAAATTAACTAAATTTGCTTTAGAAAACCCCGGGGCTCTGACCTAGATACACAATCCACTAAAAATGATTTCATGATTACATACTCCATTGAACCCACGACTTAGTCCTTCAATCCTTATTCACGATATGAATTTTCTCAAAATCGAATCACCAAGCACTCTCCAAGTGAATCCACCTTTTCAAAGTCCATAAATGAAAAATCCAAATCACAATTGTAAATTCCATGCAATTGCGAACGTCGTCGATTGCACAAACTTGAGCTCTATAAGTTTGCACTCCAAGGATGATGTAAAAGTTGAAATTCAGGTTTTTATGCAAAGGATTTGATCTATATGTGCACCATGAATATGGAGAAAACCTTTTGGTAAAGTTTAGAAACTCTTAATGATAGAAACCAAAAGTTATACCTTGAAATCATGATTAAAACCTTATATATGAAGGGCTTAACAATCCTAGTCACATTGTTTAAATCAAATTAGGAAACTATTTGGCGTGAAATTCGTTTGAATGAATGGTTTAGGAAACACAATCACGCTGTTAAAATCAAATTAGAAAACTACTTTGCGTAACACTCGTTTGAACGAATGCAAGTTTGTTCAAATGAATTCAAGTTTGATCAAACGAGTACCTCACTAGAATTTTCATTCGAATCATTAATCAAATGAGCTTGCACGAATACTTTTTGGGATATTCTATCGAACGAGAGATTAAACAAAATCAATTGAAAAGTGTTCTAGAAGACTCGTTTTACAAACCCTGAACAAAAAGGCACTTGGTTCTATTTGAAATATAATAGCCCAATTGATATGAAAAACATTTACACCTTAAAAAAAATCTTGAGCCATTATTATTCAGTTACACCTACTCATACTTAAACAGAAATTGGTTTGATAAAACTCTTTAATTCATAAAGTGTGTGTTTGCAAACCAAATCCAATGCATCCAACTCATTAACTTTACTTACCATTATGAACACAACATGTATATGAATGTAAACATGATACCTAAATGCTTGAGAGAACACAAGACTTGATAACACTAATCAAATGGACTTAGACACATTACAACTCGATGTAGTTTTGTCAACATGGAACACAAATATAGTCTAATAGACCTAACAGTACCTCTTTACCCATTGCTCATACTTTGAAAAAAGTGCATCTTTTTATTTCGGATCAAGCTTTATCATTTCTTCACTAGATATATGAACATAAGAAGAACATATGAATGCCCTCATTATAGAGTAATCTGCATATTTCTCTGTCCATATTTTCTTTGTGATTTTTCCATAAAGTGTAACTCTAGGTGATTTGTTGATTATGTAATAAGACATTTTTACTACCTTAACCCAGAAAACTTAGGAAGCCCAACATTTCATCTCATTCACCTTACTCTTTTAGTAATCATTTTGTTCAGCCTCTCAGCCACACCATTCTGTTGAGGTGTTTTTCGCACTGTGAAATGTCTCTCGATGCCCCATGCACTTCGTAGAACCTCAAGAACCTAGAATCCTTATATTTTGTATCGTTACCTATTCTAAGGCATTTGATTTTTCTCCCATTTTGGTCTTCCACTTCATCCTTCCATATTTTAAACTTTGAAAAGTCTCAAACTTACACTTCTTAAAGTAAACCCAAGCCTTTTTGGAGAAGTCATTAATGATGCTCACAAAGTATAGAGATCCTTCTCTTGAAGCTACTCTCGCAAGACCTCAAACATCTAAATGAACGTAATCTATAATACCTTCTATTTTATGAGTGACAATCTTAAACTTCGCCTAACACTATTTTCCCATAACAAAATATTTACAAAAGTTTAGTTTACAGGACTTAACACTTTTAGCATATTTTTCATGTGTAGATCCATTATACCACTCTCACTGGTATGCCCTAACTGCATATGCCAAAAAAGTATATCATCGTCCCCACCTTCATATGATGTAGGTCTGGTAACTCCACCTTCAATTTTTCTATGCAACAACTAGTAAATATTACTTGAAACCTTTTGACCTTTTATGAATTCTATAACACCTTTAGTTACCTTAATTACTTCAACCTCAAACTTATAGTTGTAGACATTTGAGTTTAGGATACCCAATAAAATTAGGTTTTTCTTTAAATCTAGTATACTAGTATCTCCTAACATTCTCACCACACCATCAAACATTTTAATCTTGATTGTTCCTATTCCAATGACTTCACAAGATGCATTATTACCATAAGAACAGAACTAGATTTTACTAACTTGTAAGTGCCAAACCAGTCCTTATTAGGGGACATGTGATAGGAGTATGCAGAGTCCAGAATCCATGAATCTATGAAATAGTTAGAACCTGATGAGACTAAGAGCATATTGCCATCACCACTATCTAAATTTACTTCTGTATATTGGTAGAATTTAAGGGTCCTTTCTTCTTCTTTTCCTCCTTATTTCCCTTTTTCCTCTATGGTCAGTCTTATTTTATATGCCCTATTTCTTGGCATTTATAGTACTAGATGTTCTTGTTCTTAGACTTTGATTGACCATTTCTATTATTCAACCAATCTCTTTTTATTTTTCTTTCACAATCTTGATTACCCTTCACTACAAGCCCTTGATTAGAAAACTAGGTTGTATTTCGCTTTCTCTAATATATGCCAATAGGGCTGCCATAGCTTCCTTTATTTATAGATTTTCCTTCCCCCAAAGGAGAGTTGTAACTAGATACCTATAGGAAGTGGGAAGCGAGGTTAGTAATATCAGTGCCTTGTCTTATCTTCATCCTCGAATTTCACATCAATTTTGAGCAGATCACTAATAATCTGGGTGAATGTATTGATGTGTTGAGTCAAATCTGTAAGCAACTTAGACATATATCGGATATTCAGTTTTTGTTTAGATCCTTACAAGAGGCTCTTCATTCATGACATGGTACATAACTTCTTTTGACAAACAAAGTCGAATGGTACTTACTACTCTTATCTCAAGTTCTTCCCATTCATCATCTATCATCTTCTCTTGTTTCTTCATTTTTTCATACAACGCCTTCACCAAACCTTGTTATACCAATAGATCCTTCACCCTTTGTTGCTACAATCTTAAATGCCCAATTTCATCAAACTTCACCAGATCAACCTTGACAACAGAAGCCTTTACCACCATTGAGTCGACCAACAACTTTGATGCCAATTGTTGTGAAATTAAGGATCTATGCAATAATAGTTAGAGAGAAAACGACATCGAAAATATATGTTGCTCGATAATGAGCCTATATCTATGGGAGCGGTTATGTTCTTCACAATATAGAAAATAGGGTGACAACGTATTTATATTGCATCGCAATTAAACCCTAATCCTAATCTGGTACATTAAAAATTCCCTAACATACCTTTTCCATACCATAGCAAGCAAGCCCCCCACACCTCCCCAACCTATTATTCGTTCACGACAACATAACTCGATTTAGCCGTATTTGTTTTGCTCTGCACATAAGGCCTATTTACTAGTCTCACATATTACAAGAATATGAGCCACTATGATCTCTAACAGTCATAGGGTAATTTTTCTCTCCCCGTCCTTTATTCACTCACAATGAAATGAAAAACATACACAAAGACTTTATCTACAACATGGCCTTGGTATTACGTGTATACATAGAATAGTGGTTGACTTGGAAACACATTTATACACATTGAATATTAGTTAATTGACACTCTCAACTGCATAGGATAAGTTGAACCAATTATAACGAGCTATAGAGGCTGCAACA
The DNA here is from genome assembly GCA_008638375.1 of Nyssa sinensis. Lineage (NCBI taxonomy): Eukaryota > Viridiplantae > Streptophyta > Magnoliopsida > Cornales > Nyssaceae > Nyssa > Nyssa sinensis. Next base: position 22,237,472 of record CM018041.1, on the reverse strand, counting down.
TTTACCCAAAAATTGCTAAACCTTGTTGCCATCTGCATGCATACAACACCTCTAATGGAGTTACACATCTATCTCTGCATGTGATACACATATGTCGAAGCCACCCGACCAAGATAAGATTGCCCAACCTTACAAGCTGGGTTGTACCCATGCCATCCCATCAAATCATTTGCATGAAAGGTCGCACCCATGACATGTCATTAGCTTCATTTAGTAAACCTTGAATTTCAAGAGTCCTTCTAAAATTAATCCAACATTGACTCATTGAGTTAGTCACCAAACACCACTAAGTTAGCCATAAAGCCACCGAGTCTACCAATACTACAAGAAACTGACTATCAAGAGTATGAACCGGTATTTTATTGGCTAATCAATGTTGACAAAACTATAAGTTGTAATGTGTCTAAGTCCAAGTGAGTTAGTGTTCTCAATCGTTATGTGATTCAAGCATTAGAGCTATATTTTTAGATATTATAATGTTGGGTACACAATGGTAAGGTATAGCTATATGGTGCGGATACATTACCTAGAGTTTGTTACACACTCACACACATCATGCATAGAAAACATTTTTAAATGGGATTAAAATGATTAGTGTGTGTTCAGGGATTGCTTGTAAAAGTGTTGACTAAGTTTTTCAAAGGAAAAAAATATTTTCAAGTTTTTCTAGTAGTTTCATTAATCATCCTTTCTATGCCAACCAACTAACCTAGCTTGAGTGAGCCTTGGCTTCACTCGAGTAAGGTTCAAATCTAGTGAGAACCTTGTTGGAGAGCTAAATTGAGCGAGTCTATTAGGACATTTCAGTATCCACCTCCCCCAACCTTGTTGGCTGTCTGGCTCGAGCGAGGTCTAACTCCAGTGGCTACCTTGCGCTAACTCATTAAACACCTTGATCTAGCAGGGTGACGCGTAATGCAATTTCTAAATTTAATTAAGCTGGAGAAGGATTTGATTTCCAAAATGAAAGAGACATTTTGGTTGCCGCAAAAATAGAAGAAAAAAAATACTTTTCTAAAGAGTTTTCTTTATGATTATATTGCACCCATAAATCAAATCCAATGATCAAAAACCCAAAACCTATAACAATAACATCATCTTAAAGAGAGATCGTTGATGAGTCAATATTGTGCAATCGGAGAAGTTTAAAGATGCAAGGGAATTCGCAATTGTGATTAAATGAGTCATTCGTAGATTCGAAATAGTGAAAACTACGAATAATTCTTGAGGATTTGAGTTTGAGGAGAATTAAACCATTGAACATGGCTTAAGGTATAGAGTTTGTTTGTCAAATAGAGTTTGTATTTGTCCAAGTTATTTATAATGAATTGTGTACACATCTAGGTGGGTGCCCCAAAATTTTTCTATGTAGTGTGGATTTCTATTACGGGACTTTCCTCGTAAATATCACTGTGTCAGTCTTCTTACTACTTTATTATTATTTCATCACTAATTGCGGTGGCACACATGACTATAGTTAAATCACACAATCAAATGGGAAATCTCAATCATACCAAAGCAATTTAAAATTGGTCAATTTTTTTTGAGAAGACGGTGATGGATACAATTGTAATTGAGCTTGTTAAAATTCAAGATTCCATTGGGCTTACAGCACAGAGGAATGAAATTGGGAATAATAATTAATGGTCAAATCAAGGAACAGATGGAATAAATTTACAAAATGGTGAGAATTTGAGGGACTTGGAGAATTGTATAAGCACGCATCATAAAGGATATAGAAAAAGGGAAAAGTTATCCAAAATCAAGTCAATTGAGAAAGTTTTGAATCTTGTCCCAAAAAATGGAAGGAGATGTAATAGGATTCGAAAGGGAAAGCGAAATAAGGTGATAATCAGACATGTAGCTTCAACGATGTCATTATCAATTTCTTCGAAAATTATTTGAAATTGTAATAAGTTGTTTCTACAAGAAGTGAATGTTTTTTGGCAAATGGGGATTGTGTTGGGTCTAACTTATGAAGGAACCGATAAAGAAATAGTAAATTAGTAGAGATGGAGGAACAGAATCAAGCTGGGTTTAGCTGATGTTTGAGCTTTCTATTTAGAGTTGGTCTTTTCTTTTTTTTCCTTTAGCTTCGTTGTTGGAATGTTTTGGGGAGTAGTAATCTTAGCTGGATTCTTTTCGTAGCTTCGTGACTTTTAGGAAGTTTTTTTTTTTCTTGGTGTTTTCTTGATGATTTTAAATTTTGGTGTCTTTGCTACTATTGGGCCTTGTTTTGTTGTGCTTGGATGTTTTTGCAAGGTTCTTGATTGGTGGCATAGCTGGTTTTTCTTAGGGGATGAAAAGGAGTTGTGAATATTAATGGTGTTGTTTCTGGTTTGTGAGAAAGTGTAGGTCGTTTGGCTTGTCTCCTTTTCTTCTCATATTAGTTCCTTGCCAACCTTTCTCTATTGGTGTTGTTCTTTGTTGGGTTCTGGTGGTTGGTGTTGGTTTGGTTTGAGGTTTTGTTTTGTTAGCCAATTCTTATTTTATTAATAATATTTTTTTGCTAATAAAAAAAAAAAAGTTTATAAAAGAAATTGCAAAAACTTTTAAGGTACAAGCAGGAGGGAGGGGGTTTAATCATCTTATCTCCCTCTGTGTTATATATTGAATTCTTTCAAATTCATGAGTTGGGTCCGATACAAATTGTATTAAGAAATTGGCGCCTCATATTAACATATAAACCACCAAACAAATTTTGATAATAAATTGACACTTTCAAAATCTAAACAAGTTTTCGAGTGGCTACCTGATGAATATTGTTAATTATTTCTATCAGAATATTCTAATAAAAATAAAGAGATTTTATTTAGTTCTTAAGCTCATTATACATAGAATTATTGAACTATCATTTTGACCTATATTACTTTGTTTTATGGTGTTTTCATTGAGTTACAAGATACATTCGTATTATAAGTGTAATTTTAAATTGCCCATAAGTTACGTATATAAATAAACACACACACACACGCACAAGTGCACACACACACACACACATATATATAAAATAGAATTATTGAAATGATTAATTGAGCCATAATATTGGTATATAAGTGTTTTCTAACGATTGATTTTGCCAGCTAGAAATATAAGCCTTTGACTCATTTTTCATACAACAACAACATTGTTTTGTAAATCAAAAAACTATTACATTTATTTTTTTTCTATTTTCTTTATGTTATTATTTCACTACTAGATATTGGGTGAACTTCTTTCTTTTATGACTGTGGAACAAAGTTATGTCTGGTTGGGGAATAAGCCTGAGCTTGGGAGTCTATTTGTGTTTGACAATAACAATGTGATGCTAATTTGGTTATTAGTTTCGAGTGAATTTGCTATTAATTTGAGTTTATTTCTTTTGGAATTAGCTAGAAATATGAAGTCCCGCCTAAATTAGGCAAATTAGAAGATTTTGTTTTCTCTAATTGTGTATATTGAGAAAGGCTACACCAATGAGGGGTTAAGTTGTGTCCTAAAAGTATCACATGATTGATAAATCGTGAAAGGCGCAAATTGTCTTATAAGAGAACAACCTAATACATGCATCAACTCGAGCTAAAAACTTTATTACGGTATAGGATAGTGCTTGACCCAAATTAAGTAGGAGGAACTTCCTCCTACCCACTTACGTGTCACAACCTTAATGTATTATGTATACAATCACATGTATATTAAGTGATTATATAGTTTTAACTAAAAATAAATTTTTTTTGGGGGGGGGGTTCAATGTATTATGTATACAATCACATGTATATCAAGTGATTATATAGTTTTAACTAAAAATAAATTGCGGGGGGGGGGGGGGGGGGGGTTCAATCATAGGTCCTCAATAAAGTGCTTAATTAGTACAAAGTTCAATTCAAAATATGTTAACTCAAAAAGTCCCTTAGAATTTTGTTGACAAAAATGTCATTCCTTACAAAAACAGGGAGGAAACAACTCCTTTCTATCCCAACCTGCTTCAACGATGCCATGTCATCATTTTTTTTTGTTTGTGAAACTTCAAAATTAAATAACTTACAATATATAAGTCTATTTCGCATAAAAATTATATATTTGGACTCTAAAAATCGAAATCTATCAAACAAGATCCATATTGTATAGGAAATTATATCAAACAAATTCGTGTTTTTTCGACAAAGAATTTCGTTGAAAATTATCTGTCCACAGAACCAAGACAGAGAAATTTTAAAAATTCTTTCAACAAAAAAAAAATTATACATGTTTTTAACAATGCATGAAAACAATTTTTATTTCTTAGGAAAGTGATAATACTCTAACATTGATAAAACAAAAAAAATTAAAAATTCTGTCAAAAAACTCACATTTTTTTCCTATCTTCTAAAAGAGAAATTTGAGAAATTTTTTACGCTATGTTTGGATGGAAGGAATTGGAAAGAAAGGGAAGGGAAGGAGAAGGAAGGAGAGCTTATATCATGTTTGTTTTAAAAATTAGGAAGGAAAGGGAGGGAAAGGGAAGGGAGAGGGAGGGAAAGTTTAACTCTCATTTAAGTAATTTTGTTATCCCTCCAAAAGTAGGCAGAAATGGAAGGAAAGGAAACAAGAATTTAATGAATTTTTAATAATACTAATATTACCCTTAAAATTATAAAAGGCAAAATAAAAATGATATCTCTATCCTAGGGCATCTAAATACAATTTAAAAGGGTATAATAATAAAATAATATAAAATTCTTTCCTTTCCTTTCTTTCCTTTATCATTCCCAAACAAAATGAGAAGATTATATTCCTTTTCTTTCATTAGTTATCCAAACATAAAGGAGAGATTACCCTCTCTTCTCCTCTCCTTTCCTTTCCTTCATAACTAATACTCTCCTCTCCTTTCCTTTTTCTCCTACTTATCTAAACGAACTGTTAAATAAAAAAGTATTACACATATTTTTAACAATGCATCAAATAATTTTTATTCTTTAGAAAAGTGATAATACTCCACCATTAATAAAACTAAAAAAAATAAATTAGAAATTCGATAAAAAAACTCGTATTTTTCAACAAAAAATTTTAGTCGTCTTTGAACAGAGAAGCAACTCTCCAAATGTACTGGTGGTATGTTGTTGCTGCTAGTGCTCCCACAAACGGTCCAACCCAGAAGATCTGTTATCCATCACCAAAACCCTTGTCTAATTAATACAACAAATATTACTGATTTACATATGTCTTATATTATATATATATATATATATATATAATATGTATGTATGTGTAAACATTGAATGTTTTATCAAAATGCATAACGCAAACTTAAATTCCCCCCTCTCGCGGACCATAAAAATGCATCATGCTCTTGAATAAACAAAAATTGAATGTTTTTATCAAAATCACAAACTTATCAATCCCATCTCTGAAACAAAAATATCAACATTTTGAAATGACGCAGCACATGAACATCCACAACAATTAAAGTGGTTAACAAAAATTTGAAAAAAAGAAAAGAAAGGAAAACAGCAAGTTTGTGGTTATTATCCACATCAAACATGGAAAATTTCAACCAGGACAAAGCTTTGGCAAATGAGTAAACGAATATTCAGATAAAGAGACTTGAGAGAGAGATAGGGTCTTCGTTGAGAGAGAGAGAGAAGGCTTTGCTTTTGCATATGAAAGAAGGAATGGAAACACCTGCTTTAGATTGGTGATGTTCAGACAAGGAACGGAAACAAATGCAATAGCAATGCTCTGTTTGCTTACTTTCTTCTTCTCGGATGAACGGAATAATGGCGATGGAGATTGTTGTAGGGCAACTCAAGTTACTAAACCACATATCGCTCCAATTGTTTTAGCCGGAAATATGATCGAGAGTAGTATGAAAGAGGCGACGATGGTGCTTCAATCAACGGCAATAGTGCTTGAATCAACGGCCTTAAGAGGGAGGGACCTTGAGAGAGAACATCTGTGGAGAGAAATTATTCGGATGAGAATATCAAAACAAGGTTATTTAGTCATAAAATAAAACATAGAGTTGAGGGATTGGGAGATTTTTTCATTAAGAATAAAATAATTTTGACACCTCATCATTTTCGGACTTAAAACCACACATTTAAAAACTTAAGAATTTTTTGAATTAAAATGTTTATCCATAGACCTTAACTTGTTTGAACTTATTTTGAAAGACTTTTCACTAATTAATTCAAAAACAAAAATAAAAAATATTTGTCATTTTATCTGTAACAAATTATAGTTAAAACACGTACTTAGATAAAAGAAAATTCATTATACCGAATTTGAAACTAAGTATTATTGTTCAATATAAAATCTATTACAAATTTTTAAGCAAATTCAAAGTAGATTTTATGAATTAAATACTTTGGTAAAATAATTTTCTATACTTTATTCGTCATATATATTAAATCTTAAATATGAATAACAAAATTCCCAACAATTTGACAACTTTTCAGAAGTTTTTGTTCCTTGCACAATTGCTAGCCTAATTGGATTAATTTCTTGCATTCCAATTCTGCTTTTGTATATCATCCTGGTACTCCGACATTCCACTCAATTTCAAATCAAAATTAACTTCTCAAAACTTACAGAAAATTAGGATTTAATTTTCTTACATGAAAAGTTGAAAACAAAAAATATATCCTACAAGTAAAAATTAGAGTTAATTGGCCTCTAATCCTTGTATTAGTGACTTTAGTATTAGTTAATTCATGTTAGTTACGTTTATGTTGTAAAAGACATTTTTTTTCTTTTTTTTATTGTAAAGTAACTTATGACTTACGTATCATTTTTTTTTATATATTTTTCGATGACTAATTTATCCCTTTTATTTATTATCCTTTTTACGCTATTGGATTGACTTTTTTTGATTTGTTTCTTTATTAATTGCTATTATATTTGGTTAGTTTTTTATTTTTTATTTGAATTTGAATACATTCCTTATCTATTTTCGGTATCATTGACGCCAATTAACTTCTTTTTTTCTATTCTCTTCTCCACTACGAATTTTCTTATCTATTTACAGTTCGGTTGGATAACTAGGAAGGAAAGGAAAGGAAAGGATAGTATTAGTTATGAGGGAAAGGAAAGGAGAGGAGAGGAGAGAGTAATCCCTCCTTTATGTTTGCATAACTAATGAAAGGAAAGGAAATGAAATACTATTATCTTGTTTGAGAATGATAATGGAGAGAAAGTAAAGGAAATGATTTTATATTATTTTACTATTATGTCCTAGGACAGAGATGTTATTTTTATTTTGACTTTTATAATTTTAAGGCTAATATTGGTATTATTAAAAATTCATTAAATCTTTCTTTCCTTTCCCTCCGTTTCCGCCCACTTTTGGAGGGATAACAAAATTACTAAAATGAGGGTTAAGCTCTCCCTCCATTTCCCTCCATTTCACTCCCTTTCCTTCCTAATTTTTAAAACAAACATGATATAAGCTTTCCTTCCTTATCCTTCCCTTCCCTTTCTTTCCAATTCCTTCCATCCAAACATAGTGTTAGATCTTATGACCATTTTTTTCCTTATCATCTTCTCTCTTTTTTACTACTAGCTATCTCATCTTTAGTTTATGTTAAAAATTATTCATCAGATTTTCATTCACAATCAAAATTATTTTGTGTTTTATTTATAATCAGGCATATGGTTATATATATATATATTTGTTTTTTTTTTTTCATATTAGTTTTCTATTAATTATATTCATGATTTTTCATACAATATTTGTATTATTTACATAGTATTTTGTTTATTTTTTATTTTTTTAATTTATATAAATTATTCGTTAGTCGTTATTGAAATTTTGTTTTGTATTATACATTTTTAATCTATTTTTTTATAGTGAATACATTATTGTCTATGTTCGTTAAATATTTTTTAAATTATTACATGTCAGTGTTTTGTTATTGATTTTTTACTTCTTTCCTTAAATATTATGTAAAATTTTACATGTCATTATTTTTTTTTATTATAAAAACACGTATGTTTCTGTTTCATTTTCTTTTATCATTTTTTTATCAATGTATAATTTTACAGTTTCATACTGTATAAATTTATATTTTACATATTTCAGCATAAACATTATATATATGTTTATGCTTTGCTTTATTATAATTTTACTGCATAATTTCACAGTTTCAGATTGTATAAAAATTATTTCTTTTATCTTTTTTTTTTTATCCTTTTTTTCTTTTTCAATTTTCTGATGATATTCGAAATTATAGAGATTTAGAAATTCCAATTTGAGCGCCGAAAATGGAAAGATTAGTGGGTTGGATCGTGATTACTTTTTTGAGTAACATAAATTTCTCCCTTGTTCCGCAGCTATAAAAGGCCATTTTTGTCTTTTGGTAGTTATTTTTAGGGACTATAATGTCCAGAAAAGTAAACTGGACTTCTTGAATTACAAGAATTAGAGTTGGACTCTATTATAATTGAAATCTTAATGAGCGATGTATAACCAAATGACCTAAAAATAATTACAAAGTTTATTTAATACTTAAAAATTCTCAAAATTTAATTACTTCAAAAGTTTAAGTGGGAATAGTGAGTTTATTATCCTCTCACACCACCTCTCACCAAGTTTTTTTTTTTAAAAAAAGAATAATAATAAATAAATAAATCAGATTGGGCTCAAAGATTAAGGATTAGTTATAAAAATAAGGATTTATCAGCTAAAACGTGAAGGTATAGTTGAGGTCACACAATGGACAATTAAACAAAGAATAAGGATTGATATATAAATAAAAATGAGAACTTATAACAACATTACTCTATCTTTTTTTCATATTAGTTGTTTCAAAAACTCATAAAACTTGTCTACTTCCCAATAAAGAGGTTTGGCAATAGGGACAGAGACAGGTCAAGCCCGGGGGACAATTAACCCCCATTAATTTATTTATTTTTTTTTATTTTTTTTGCATATTTTTCAAAAAAAAAAAGTTCAAATATACTCTTTAATTTATATTTTTATCCCCTTAAGTCTATTTTTTTTATACTTTACCCTTATTTTAATTTTGATTTGACCCCTTAATGAAGTTTTTATTGACTTTTTTTTAAAAAAAATTTGCATAGTATAAAGTTTTTAGATTTTTTTTGAATAAAAGTGTTGTCTATTTTACAAATATTAATTTATTTATTTATCAAAAATATTATCAGTTAATATTAAATTATTATATTTCATTAATTTTTAAATTTATAATTAAATATTTAACCCAAAAAAAAAAAAAAGTTGTCCCCCTCCCCTCCCCCAAAGATAAAATCTCCTGTTTGGTAAACCATTGCTTTGACACAAGGAAAGTTAAATAGATTAGTGCAATGTCTTCCAACAATGTTTGGTAAGCTATTTATCGAGCATTAGTGGAAGTTTCCTGAGTTTGGTATAATATCATGCAATTATGATGACTTCCAATCTAAATTATTTGGGAAAGCACAAGATTTTGGCACATGTTATCAAAAGGTTTGGCAAACTAATATCTTTAGCATTAATAAAATTTGAGTGTGATCGATTATCATCCAATCTTCATAATTAACCAACAATGTTGACACATGTATCTCATAATAATTTTTGAAAAAATTTCATTGATGTCACTTAAAATTAAATACATTATCCTTGTATGTTCAAGACTTACCTAGATCTTCCTCCAAATTTATATTGCAATAATAATTTTCTCCCCTATAAATCAACCCAAGTGTTTGTAGCTTAAAATTCTTTTTAATGAAAAATTTATCCTTACTAAAATAAATGATGTAAAATAACATAGAAGTTCATACTTAGATGAAGATGATAGGAAATGTAAGGGTCTTTTGAAAGAAAAAAAATAAAATCATTTCTAAAAAATACAAATGAGTTGGTTTTAATATTTTACTAATTTGACAACCATAATTTGACAATCATATTCAGGACATGACACATATCCATAATGGACTCTTCAGGATACAGATTAGAAAATGTTATTTTTATCCAGGTCAACCAGGCATAGAGGGTTTAGAGATACTGGGTTTAGGACCTATCATCACATTTCATATCCTACTGACCCCAGAATAAGGAAATAGAGTTCAATATGGTAACTACTATCTTCAAGATATCTTCAAGTCCCTATTTTCACGACTCCTAATCCTACTCAACTTAGGAGATCTATAACCTATAAATAGGGTCATAAGGTACACTTTCAATTTATGTTCAATTGTTCTCTTGAGTTACTAGTCTTTATTTATTTTCTAATTTTGTCATCAGAGCGGCTACCATCAATGCCTTCTCGGTGACTTTTTGACTGTAAGTTCTTGACAAGAAGCTAAAGACGGGAAGCTTTTAAACCAGAAAAGTGCAACATCAACTTGGCGTCGTTTATGGGAACAACAACCGTTCTTACTATTTTTTCTTCAAACAACAAATCTATTGTCTTTATCTTCTAAAAGTTAATGACTCCCAACTTTCATCCTAGAAAGAACTCCCAACACCCTCAGAATCAGCCTCTTGCTAGAAGAGGAAAGGGACAAACACCATTCGTTTACAACAGCAGTTTGATCGGATTCAACGGTTGTCCGATCAGATACAGGAACAACTCACTGCCATGACACAAGCTCTGGCCTCATTGGCTCAGAACTAGTGGAATAATCCTCCTCCTACTACTAATGTTGTTCACGAAAGACCTCAGTCTCCCACCGCCACCACGGGCAAAGGATCCCACAATGAGGAGTTGCTTAACGTTTAGCCGGTACACCCCCATGGTACCGTCTATATAGGAACTGATCCCCAATCATCAACAGCTATGGGAAGAGGAATGCCAATGTTCCATCCTACCGTCCATTACCAGAGCAAAATGAGAATACCAATCCCAATGGTCTGTAGAGATAATCCAATACAGCCAAGACTTCAGCCTTCCGAGGTCCTTGGTCCGCCAATCTTGGGAGAGTAGCACCCCTCAGTTGCTGCCAGACGAATTCCCCCCGCGAATTTAGAACCCGAAAACACAGGACAAGATTAACAATGGGTACCGATCGTACAATAAGTCTTACCCAAAGCCCTTCAGAGGGTAAAGGAGATAGCAGATGATTTCAACCAAGGGGTTCCACACCCCTCCAAAATAAGACGAGCTATCGGCAGGTTTTCCATGCCATTCACTTATGTGAATTGATTGATGAAGTATTAACCAAATGCTTGTTAGTATTTGCATTAATTTTCATGGATGAGCTATTGAACTTAAGACCTTTGAGAGTTTGGTTGAATGGATTCAAGTGAACCTATTGTTTTGTTCGTAGTTCTGTTTACACGAGGACGTGTAAAAACTAAGTGTGGGAGAATTTGATGAGAGCATAATATTTCATATTTTTAATTCCCTTATATTTAGTTTTATGACATATTTTCTATTGAAGTGAGCTAATTAATTCATTTATTGAATTAGTGAAGCATTGATGGTAAAAGAATAATTTTGTGTAATTTTTGGTTTTTGGACAGATTTTACCTATATAGCTTCATTTGAGATTTGGATGATGTTAGAGTTCGAGAATGAGGAAGTGGTCTTCATGAAGTTTGTAGAGGACGTCTTGAGTTTTTCAGAAAGGTCTGGTTTGCAAAAATCCGAGTTCATTTGGGCCTCCAAACATTGTTTCGAAATCAGGCCTGGGAAGCTGTCCGCGCAGCTAACTTTCTATCCGATCAGCCGACTTCAACAGGCCATAAATTGAGTTTTCGAAGCCCAAATCAGGTGTTTTAAAAGCCTAGAATTATCTACTCTTCGAGGGCTACAACTTTCGTGAAGAGTCGGAGTCAAGATTCAGTCGTTTTTGAATGGAAAAATAGCTTGAAAGTTTCAGAAATTTTGAAGATTTCAATAAATCAGTTTTGAGCAGTGGGCTGTGTCCTTAATGGGCTAGGGTTGGTTTGTTGGCTGGGCTTGTGCTGGAACGGCTGAAGGAAACAAAAGCAAGAGGAGAAAAAGTATAAGAAAAAGACAAAAGAGGAAGAAGTTTGAAAAGTCAAGAGATAGAGAAAGACAAAAGAAAAGCAACTTGTGGCTAGTGCAGCTTGGCTGGGCGCACGGTGAAGAGAAAATTAAAAGCAAAAGTGGGCTACGGCCCAAGCGCAAGCTAAAGAGGAAAAAAGGAAGTGATGTGGGGCCGAAGAAAAGAAGAAATAAAAAGAAGAAGAAGAGGGCATAAGGGGAGACCTGGGCGGCGGCGCAAAACGAAACAGAAGAAGAAGACGCACAGCTTGTGCGGAGCGGCACACAATGACAGTAATTTATTAGTTTTATTTTCTTATTCAATTATGTTAGGCTAAATTTTTAATTCAGTTCTAGGGGATTTCGAACCCTCATTACAGTTTAATGGTTGAATCAATTCAGTAATATTATTTCTTCCTTCTCTTAATCTGTTCATGGTAATCTGTTTAAATTGTTTTATTGATATTTAGTTTGATTGATTTAATCAGGCCTGTTAGATTGATCAGATTATTATCAATTGCTAGATTCAGGAAGTATATTACGTAATTGATATGGTTCCTAATCAATTGTGGTAAATAGTGATAGATGATTGTGGTTAAGCTTTTGTTTATTGCTATGATTATCATGTCCTAAGTTAAACAGTCCAAACTTGTGTGATTGTTGCTTAGAATAATCTAATTTCCTAAATATTAATGCTGCCATTGTATTAAATTTAGAGAGCTTGTTCTAAATTGTATAATGGTTAGAATCTAATGGAGAGCTTGTTTCATTAGTGAGGAATTAAGGGAAATTTCGGGTAGCAGAGCTTATTGTTACCTAGGATTATTAGATTCATTGAAGGGGAGGATAATGTTATAATTCATTGATTGTTCCATTGACTGTGAGGGTGAGATTGAACCGAAGAACTGAAGTTTTAAATTCATTGATTTTTGTTATTAATTTAATTTTCATTCGTAATTAGTTTAATCAAAATTCCAACCCCCCCTTTTATTGTTTTGTTATTAATTGAATTTTAGTTTAGATTTAGTCAGAATAAATAAAATAAATAAATTGCAGACACTCTTTGTGGGATCGACCCTTACTCAGCTAGCTACTGTGTTTATTGTGTTAAGAAGTAAGGTTAATTTATTTTTGAAGTGTTAACGACGCGCTACCAGGGACCTATATCCAACCCTTCTTTTATACACATACTTCAGTAGATCTAGACTCATGAAAACCTAAGGTGGCTCGAGCCACTAAAAAGCCACCTTGACTCTAGGAATCAGAACAAGTATTGTAATTTTCATAAAAAGCGGGGGCACATAACTGAAGAGTGTAGAGCTCTAAATTAGGAAATAGAGCAACTCATCAAAAGAGGACGACTAAGAGAGTTCGTTTATCAGGACAGGAGGTAGAACCCCTGTGATGAAAAACCTTCTTGAATGAGGCAAGGGCAAAAGCCTAAACACAAGGAAGCTTGGAATGATCAACAACAGCAAAATAATCAAGTCATCTTCGTGCCTCCATACTGACAATACGATGACAGGGACGTTTAATCGAGCCAGAAAAAGATATACTCGATAGGCAAGGGCAGAGCCCTAGATTATCCAGATCTCGACCATTGAGAAAAAGGTGAAGTCAGAACCTCAGATCCAGTTCTCCGAATTGGACCTTAATGGGATACACTATCCCCACAGCGACGCTCTTGTCATCTCACTCAAAATCGCTAATTTTGATATTAGAAGGGTTCTTGTAGATACTGGAAGTTCTACCAATGTATTATTCTATGAGCCCTTCAAATACATGAAACTTGATTCTAATGACATCAGAGTTACCGTTACTGTCATGGCAGGATTCGACAGGAATCTCAGCGTCCCAATAGGCAGAATTGACCTACCAATCTTGGTAGGAAAGAGAGATGGCCAGAAGACACTGATCTCTAAAGACATGTTCCTAGAAGCTAAATCTCCTTATAATGTCATTATTGGGAGACCCTAGATCCACAAGATGGGAGCAGTTACTTTAACCCTTCATCAATGCTTGAAATATGTCCACAACAGCAAAATTATTATCATCAAGGGCTATCAGCCCACTGCTTGGGAATGTTATGCCCTCGCACTAAAAAAATGAACTTCCAAATAGCTATTACAGTACCCTCATGAAAGGGGAAGCTCATCATCTCCCAAGCTGCATGAGGTAGAAGAACGTCCTTCCGAGATTGACGAGCCACTAAGTCCTATAGGAAGGGATAACGCGGTTAAACTAATGGAGGAGCCGATCAAAGTTCTCATCAGCACTGAAGAATAGGGAAAGTACTTATACATTGGCTCAGCTATGTCTCCTTTTGAGCAAGAGGATATTTTTAAATTCCTAAAGGCCAACCTTTCGGTATTTATTTGGGAAACCTAGAGATATTAAGGGAATAGATCTAGACTTTATCTCTCACAAGCTGATGACAGATTCAGATCATCCTTTAGTGAGACAAAAAAAGAGGACATTTTTTCCAAAATGTCACAAGATCATCAATGAAGAGGTCTAGATGTTGTTTGATGCTAGAATGAAAAGAGAAGTGTTCTACCCAGAATGACTTGCCAATACAGTTCTTGCAAAAAAGAAGAATGACAAGTGGAGGGTCTGTGTTGACTATACTGACCTTAACAAAGCTTGTCCTAAAGACAGCTTTCCTTTTCCTAGAATTTATCAACTTGTTGATGCCACGGTAGGTCACAAACTCACGAGTTTTATGGATACTTACCCTAGGTACAATTAAATTCAAATGTATCCTCCAGACCAGGAGAAAACAACTTTCATATTAAAGCAAGGTCTCTATTGTTATAAAGTGATGCCATTCGGTTTGAAGAATGCTAGAGCTATGTACCAGAGGCTTAGTAAACAGAATGTTTGGCCTCTAGATTAAGGTTACAATGGAAGTTTACATCGACGATATGCTCATCAAAAGTGTTCGGAAGGGTGACCACATCCGGCACTTAAGCCAGACATTCAACATCCTAAAGAAACATAAAATGAAACTTAACTCATTAAAATATACCTTCGGGATCACGAAAGGAAAATTCCTGAGTTTTCTAGTTTTCTAGAGAGGAATTGAGGTAGACCCCTCACAGATCAGGGCTTTAATTGAACTAGAATCCCCTAAAACTAAGAAAGATATTCAAGGGTTAAATGGAAAGATAACAACACTAAACAGATTCATTTCTAAATCTACAGATCGGTACCTCCCGTTCTTTAAAGCCTTAAGGGGGAGTAAGGCCCTAGAATAGACCTCTGAATGTGAAAAGGCCTTCTAACAACTCAAGAAATACTTAGCCTCCCCCAAACTCCTTTCAAAACCAGTGTCAGGGGAAAAATTACTCATGTACTTAGTTATGTCAAAAAGTTTCACTAGCTTTGCATTGGTTAGGGAAGACAAAGGAATTCAGAGGCCTATTTTTTACATCAGTAGAGCACTTCTGAACTCCGAGACAAGGTACTCCAAAATTAAAAAACTGGCTTTAGCCTTGGTAATATCCGCTCAGAAGCTTAGACCATACTTTCAAGCCCATTCTATCATAATCCCTACATCCTATCTTTTAAAATCAGCTACATAAACTTGAAGTTTCAAGATGACTAGTCAAATGGTCAGTAGAACTGGGAGAATTTGACATATCCTATGTTCCATTGACTACTATCAAAGCTCAAGTATTAGCAGACTTCATAGCTGAGTTCACTTGAACACAGCGCTCAAAAACTCAAACTACTACAGACACTTCGAGATTGCTACTTTACACTGATGGTTCATCTACAGACAAAGGCTCTAGAGTCGGTACAATACTTTAATCCTCTGAAGGGATTATAATCGAAAAAGCCATCAACTTGGGGTTCAAAGCCTCTAATAACGAAGTCAAGTTTAAGGTGTTTATCCTTGAGTTAAAATTAGCACTAGAGTGTGAAGCTCTAGACCTTGATGCATTTTCTGACTCTCAGCTTATAATCAATCAAGTTCTGGGAGAATATTCTACCAAAGACAATAGAATGACCAGTAAAGTAGAATCACTAAAGTTGTATTTTCATAAATTCACTATTCAAAAGATTGAAAGAAATCAGAACTCCAGGGTAGACGCTTTAGCAAATATGGCCTCCCATATTAAGCCAGAAAGGGATTCAATGATAAAAATCTCCTACTAGTCTAAACCTAGTATTGAAGTAGTACAATTTCTTTAGATTTCAGAACAATCTCCAAATTTGATGACTCCTATCATTCAATACCTAAAGGAAGGGTTGCTTTTAGAGAACAAAAATCATGCTAGAAGAATTTGAATAAGGGTAACTCGATATTTGATTCTTAAAGAAAAACTTTACCGAAGGTTTTACACATAGCCCCTCCTACGATGCTTGACTTCCAGAAAAAACCCATTACGTTCTAGCAGAAATACATGAAGGGATATGTGGCAACCATAATAGTGGTAGGACCATAGCTCACCGAGCATTAACTCAGGGCTACTGGCCCAATATGTTAAAACATGCTAAGGAATATGTTCGAAAATGTAAGCAAATGCCAGCGTTTCGCCTCTTACCAGCACCAACCTCATCATGAACTCGTCCCTATTATGAGTCATTAGCCCTTTGCCTAATGAGGAATGGACATTATAGGGCCATTACCAAAAGCCCCTTAGAAAAAAAGATTCCTACTAGTCGCCATTGACTATTTCTCTAAAGGGGTAGGAGTTAAACCACTAACGCACATCACAAAGGTAGAAGGAAAGAACTTTACTTGGAAAAATTTTGTGTGCAGGTTCGGTATACCCCGAGTCATTATTTTAGACAACGGGGTGCAATTTACTAGAAAGGTATTTGGGAAGTTCTATAAAAACCTACACATGATCACCACTTTTCCTCTCCAGGGCATCCTCAAGCTAATAGGAAAGCCGAGGTTACCAACTGTACTATCCTCGAAGCCATGAAAAGAAAGTCAGAGGAAGCCAAGGGAAGATGGTTTAAAGAGCTCCATGGGGTGCTCTGGGCGTACTACAAGTTAAAATTGGCATGCCAACCCTTAAAACAGACTACTTTGACCAAGAGACCAATGACCAACAACTTGTAGAAGATTTGGACCTTCTAAAAGAAAGACATGAGCAAGCTCATATTAGAACTGAAGCCTACTGACAAAGAATGGCTAAATGTTTTAACTAGGGTTAAAACCCATTAATCTTCAGCTCGGAGATCTCGTCCTAAGAAGGGTGTTTTCGAACACTAAAGATCCCACCATGGGAAAGCTTTCCTCTAACTGGGAAGATCCTTATAAAGTAACCAAGATCGCCAAACCTACGACTTATTGGTTAGAAGATTCAACTGGGAAGCCTGTACCCAGACCCTGGACCATTGAGCACTTACGCAAGTATTATCAATAATAAAGCTATTTTTTTATTTTCCTCATATCTCGTTGTCAATGCACAGACCCTTAAAAATCTTGTATTCACCACAAGGGTTACAAGTTTGGTCCATTTTATCAATGTACAGACTCCTAAAAACTTTGTATCTATTACAAGTGTTATAGGTCTGGTCGATTTGAATAAATGTACAAATTCCTAAAAGCCTTGTGTTCATTACAAGTGCTATAAGTTTGGTCCATTTTATCAATGTACAGACCCCTAAAAATCTTGTATCCATTATAAGTATTACAGGTCTGGTCCATTTGAATCAATGAACACACTCCTCAAGACCTTGTATTCATTACAAGTGTTATGGGTTCGGTCCATTTTTTCACTCTACAAACCTCTAGAAAAACCTTGTTTTATTTACAAGTGGTGCAAGTCTGTATATTCTGTATTATCAGTATGCAAACGCCTAAGAGACCTTATTTTATTTGTAAGTATGGTAGTTTTGTATATCTTATTATTTAAACCTCTAAAATACCTTATGAGTGCTTTGAAGTCTGTAAAAGAGCTTATACTTTCTATTGGTCTGAATATTGAAAGAAATTATCTTGAAGTCAGATATAACACAAAGATATCAAACAAGACACAAGTTCTGGAATAATCAGAATTTCATATATTAGCCCAAAAATAGGAAAATTACAAAAGAAGAAGAAGAAGAGAATACAAAAATCCTAAGTCTACTCTACTACTACTGGCTTAGCAATCTTTGATTGGGCAACTTAAGGGAGTTCTGGAATTGCTTCCTCCTCTTCATCACCAGCATCCGGTGTATTAGCCTCAACTTGGGAGACTTCGATATCATTTATCCCAGTCAGGTATAAGTTAGGGTACTTCTTCCGAAGCTTCATCATGAGGGTTCGATATCCATACTCAATCAGTTTATCTCCCAAATCCTGGACTTCAGCCTTCAGCCTTCAGATCCACCTCAATTTGAGCCATGACAGCTTCAATGTTGTCCTAAATCTTCTTAATAGAAGTAGCCTAAAGTCTGCAGACTTCTTTTTGAGGTCTTCCTGCTCGGTAGCGAGGGCATCCCTCCTATACTCCAAGATGGAGTAGGAGTTAGCAACCTCCTTCAGTTTCTCCTCAGCAGCCGCCACTGAAGACTACGTTGTTCCCAGCTGCAGTCTGGCTTCATCAAGCTCATATTGGGGGGTGTCAATATGTTAGGGATTCTTGGGATAGTCCATAATGGCTGCCAAACCATGGACAACTTGAAAAGCATAAATGACACAAAACAAAGACAATCAAGTCAGAGTTGAATATATGCAGAATACAAAAGCATAAAAACGAAAAAAAGGAAAATAATAAAAAAACTCACCCTTATATGAATAGCCATCAGGTCCTTGGCTATTTTCTGGGGCTTCTGCCCTATGAATTTGCTTAGGTCTATTGCCCAAAAATCCTTGTAGGCCTTTTTCACAACTGTCGCGCTAAAATCATTAGGCCCTGAGGAGGCAACACCAAATTTTCCCCTCCCCTTTCTCTTCTTCAATACTGAAGGTATCAAGGGCGGAAGGGCCTACTAAACAGGGGAAACCCCTAAACCTTCCGAGACATTTCTCTTGGGGGAGTTGGAAATTGGTCTCTTTCTCTTTTGTAAAGGGAGAAGCTTGGCAGGGGACGAGCTCTCCCCAATATTCTTCTTTTTCTTCCCTGGCACCCATCCAATGACCAGGGACGTCTTCAAGCTCGCAGTACGATCTTGCACCAGCCTAGCGTCCATTAGGTTTTCTAGGGTAAGGATGGCTTCGTACAAGTGGTCGTTGGTCTGAAGAAGTTTTTTTATACTTCTTTTAGAAGTCAGAAGTAAAGATCGACCTCTTTTACACCGTCTTATCTACACAAACAGAACAAGTTAAATCAAAATACATGAAAATACGAGATCGAGGGCAGGTAAAAAAGAAAAAAAAATAAGAGGGGGCTCACTCTTGATACCAGTCCTGTATGGGAAGGTTGAAACTTGGTTCTCGAACTCTCAGCCTCCCTTGACATAGAAATACCATTTCTTCCAAATCTTATTGGAAAAGGGTACAGAGGAAAGAGGTTTGAACGCCCTATCAAAAGAGATGTAGAACATGCCTTCCGACCTCAGGTACTTCAGATCCATGTTACTCCTAGTTAAAGGAAGATCTACCTCGACGCCGTTGAGATGACCCAAAACTTTGAAACCTGGCAATTGCCTTCAACTGTTTATGTTCAGGTTAGTTGGGAAAATCTTAAACCAACTTAAAACTTTCCAATAAAAGGGTGTAAGGAAAATCAAACCCCTATATCAAACCATTCAAGGTAAGCACATATCTCACATTGCTGGATACTAGAGGGACGGTCTATATGTCTTTGTACCCTATAGGACACGTTTGCAGGGAAATCAAAAGCAGCCCTCAGAGCATCTATTATGCTTTGAGTCATGGCGCTTTTACTCTCATCCCTTCTGTTAGGTTTTCCAAAGGTTTCCCCACCTATGTTTCTGGGCTATATGAAGGCCTCAACTATCCTAACCTTAGAACTTGGGGCTAGACTACCAATAACCTGATTTTCTATATTTTTCAAAGGGCTACTAACTACTAAGTTTATTTCTGCTTGATTATTTACTTCTTGAGGATCTACGATTGCGTGACCAGTGCTTGACTGGGCGTCGGAGGTAGACATTGTCCAAAATAAAAAATGGAGAAGGGTAGAAGAAATGGGGGAAAAGATGAAGAGAATTCAGGAAATATTCTTAGAACCAAACTCGACGGTAGCTTTAATTAGAGTTACTCTTCTAGCGCGCCAGAGCTCGCCTCTCTCAGAAATCTCTTTTGCTGTTTGGATTGTTCAAAGTATCAAGATCTCTCTCTCTCTCTCTCTCTCTCTCTCTCTCTCTCTCTTGCAGTTTGGAGCTCTCAAAATGCTAAAGTGTTGAAAGGGGGAGCAGCGATGTGTTCCTCCCTCTTTTATAAAGATCCAACAGGGGTCAACAAGGGAAGCCTTTGCTTCTAAACCGTTGTAATCGTTAGAGAGTAATGATGGCCTCGTAATTCCAACTGGCAGTTGACGTAATAAATGTCACTTCAATGACTGTCTCTTTGAAATACGGAGCGGCGTATTTATGACTGCCACTCGTGTAATGTCTCAGAAGCAGCTCTGAGCATGCCCTAGAACAGAGGCTCGAGGGGAGTAGCTGAAATACCATAATTTGATAACCATATTGAGGACATAACACATGTCCATAATAGGTTATTTAGGATATAGACCAGGAAATGTTATTTTTATCTAGGTCAACCAGGCACGAAGGGTTCAGAGGTACTGGGTTCAGGACCTATCACCGCCTTCCATATCCTACCGATCTCAAAATAAGAAAATAGAGTTCAATATAACAACTACTATCTTCAGGATATTTTCAATGTACACTATCAATTTATGTTCAATTCTTCTTTTGAGTTACTGTCTTTATTTCTTTACTGACTTTATTATTGGAGCGGATACTACCGAAGCCTTTCCGGTGACCTTTTGACCGTAGATTCTTGACATGTAGCTAAGGACGGGAAGCCTTCAGACCAGAAAAGTGCAACATCGAATTGGTTTTAATATTTTTACTAATTTTGTAAGTACATTTTAATAATATAGTAATTCACATTTAATTTTAAAAAATAATTAAAACTTGAATAAAATCACAACAAAAAAGAGTTAATATTGACTCAATTCAATTTAAAGAAATTCAAACGGCCTCTAATTTTATCAATTTTGTTAACATTATCTACTTACAAACTTTGTATCTTAATTGGATGTCATGTAATTTGTTCTAAATTTTTTTAAAGAATTATTTTTTAAAAAAAGAATTATTATGTTTCTTAATTTATTTTAACACGATATGATATTATGTAATATTTTTAAGTCTTACAGTACTATAAGTTTTAAAATCAGAGTTTAATGACACATCAAATTAGTGGTATAATTAAAATTATAAATTCGGACGTGTGACGTTACTCTTAAAAAAAATTTCTAACAATTGTTTAAATTTTAATAGACCAAATTAAATAGTAGAGTTGAGTAATATAGAATTATTTAAACAGAAAACAAGGGCCACAAACCAGGCCGTGCAATCGGGGACTATTAACGAAACAGGAATCGAGTCTTAGGAGGGCTGTGTCGCCTTGTCGGCGTTGGGCAGATGAAGGTTGGGTGTGTTAAGTGTCATCGTCTACTAACTACTGACGACTGACCCACCACCTCACTCACTCGTGACCTAATCACTCAAATTGTCATCTACTCGTGTCTAAACAAATAAAATAGTATGTGTCGTGTGAAAGCATTCCAATGTTAAATACCATTTTGTCTGTGTTCAATTTTACAATTTGACACCTCAGAGTTTAAAAATATCAAATTTTAATAATTTTGATTAAATATTAAAATATTATTTTTTAGCATAATAATTATTTTTACTTAATAAAGTAGTATAGATTTCATCTTTATTTGACATTTACTAGATAAAGTAGTATGGATTTTGGCATATACAAATTAAATTACATGAATATCATAAAATGATACTAACTATTTTCAATACCAAATATGACATTATTATTTTTTGACAAGCTAAATGATACACACACTACTGGAACAACATTTTTTTACATCAATGCCAATTTTAGAATTGTCACATCAAATTACCCATGCAGTCGAGTTGGTCTAAGAGTCACAAATTTAAGGGTGCAAGTCAGGCGGGTAAATCAAGGTCCAATCAGAAAAATTACATGTTTGGACAAAAATATATGATATTCAAGTTGGCCCAAACCTGAATTTAAATCGAGACAGGCCTGGATAGGGACGTTGGATACTCGAGCCCAAATTGCCACCACTTAAAATCATATATTTTATAACTCAATTAATATGAATTGTTAGATTGCAAATATGTAAATAATTTTGACCGTTCATTTCATTAATATATATTATTAAAAAAAGACAAAAAAAAAGGACAAAACTATAAACAAAAAGGCAAAATCACTAGAAAACCTTATAGACCCTAACTCGAAGAGGCTTTTGTGAAACCCATAGTTATTAGAATTGGACCAAACCGGCGAGTTGAATCAGGAACTGAGCATTAAACTGGTTTGGTTTACTTTAAATACCAGTTTTGCTAAAGAATCGGAAAAAATCGGTTAAACCGACCGATTTTTAAAAAAACCAAGTGAACCGGCCAATTTTTTTAAAAAATAAGTTGAATCACCTTTTGTCTTTTTATCACCTACAACTTTTTTTCTCACAAAATTTCTTATATTTGATGATTAAATGATGAAATTTAGTATAAAATAAGATATTGTTGCATATATTTTTGTTATATATACAAATATATTAAACTTATACATTAAGATAATTTCAATGATTATGCTTATGCTTATATTTTGTTATTTATCATTAGATAATAATATAAAATATATATTTTTTCCTTGTTATTTTTTTTAATTTTTAATATATTTACTTGATATTTTAATATATTAATTATAAAACTGGTTGAACCAGTGAACCGTGAACCAGCTCCTTCACCCAGTTCATCGTCCGCTCCGATTTTGATAATTATGGTGAAACCCGAAACTTGAACCTAAACCTGAAACCCGACCTAGCCCAAAAAAAATTCGAATGTTTGGGTACCCAAGAAAAATCTGATACTAGGTATAGTTTTATCGAGACAGGTTCAGATTCACTCTTCAAGTTATTCTCGGACTCGGACTCGATGGCTTATATCGTGAGTTGGGCCTGGTCAAGGCTTAAGCTTGGCCCGACTAGATCGAGTTGCAGCCCCTAAGCCACATATGGTTAAGTTGTCTTAAACGCCTGTCCATTTTGTCATGCATCATCTATCATATTATGCTCGTTTGAATGAGTTAAAAAGAAGTGCAATTTGAGTTAAATAATAATTTGAATAAGTAGTTGTAGAAAAATATTTTTAAGTTAAGTAGCGGTTTGAATGAGTGTTTGGATGAATGTATTTGATTAGTTCTTAAATGATATTGTAGTGTTTAGATCACTTATTAATAAGTATCATTAAGCTACTTGAAATTTTTTTTATTGGATTACTTTTTGAAAATGTCTATTTTGAATCAAGTGCAGACCTCTTAAGTGTGGCTAATAAGCCGAACTAAATACTTAACAAATCAAAAAAATCCATTTTAAACTTGAAAATGTGCGGCTTATAAATCGAACCAAACACAACTTATAATCTAATGGTTTCAAATTTTGAAGTCTAGTTTTTTTTTTTTTTTTTTTGCCATTTTATGAATAATTTGATGGATTTAATTCAATTGATTTGTTGAAAATTTGATATGAATTTATTTAAAATAAATTTCAAGGGGAGCGAGATCAATAACGTTTTACTAATAAATGAAATGAAAATATTTAAGAAGATTGGGAAGGAATTACTTGAGTTATCAGACAAATTTTTTAATTCGTTTAAAGGTGAATGATTTGAAAAAGAAAATTTTATTTAATAAGATTTTAAAATACCAAATATGCCTTTGAATACCAATAGCTTCCTCTTAAAGTGTATAAATTAAATAAAAAAATTATAATTGTCAAATAACATATGTAGACTTTTTTTCTTTGCTACTAACAATCTAATTAAAAAATAATAATGACTTCTTTTAAATCATATGTAGAGACATAGAAAATTGAGGATGAATTTTTTGTTTTGCTAAAGAAGACTATAGTACCTTGACCTGGGACATGACATGTAGACCGAGGTAGATCGACTGAGTTGTGTAGTACCTAGGTAACCCGAACTGTTAGGGCTCTAGGTTAGGATATTTTATAGACTGAATGATTTGGAGTGTGGACGATTTATTTTATACAGTCAATGACGGGCGACACCCGAGCAACCTAGGATTGCGTCTCGTAAAGCGTGCACTCGCGCATTCCCATGCATGCATATGTACGTAATTATTTATTTGTCCATTTATTAGTATTATTAGTATTATTATTGTTATTGTTATTGTTATGCATGATGATGTATGTGTATGTGATGAGTGTAAGTAATAAATGTTGTGTGCATGCATGCATATAAATTACATAGTGTATATGGGTGAAGGTATATATATATATATATATATATATATGCATATATATATTAAATACATTTTAAAATACGTATATATATATATATATGTATACACATGGTGCTTGCCAACTGTGGGGGGGCTGTTGTGTGTGTTTATAAATATTTAAATGTGTGTATCATATATGTGTGTTAAATATATACATGTGTATATGAATATATATATATATATATATAGGTCAGATTTGTGTGCAAGTGGGAGGGTGCTGCCGTGTATGTGTGTGTATAATATAATATATAAAGGTAGAAGACCAACTTGCAAAAAATGCATTTAATGCATTCTGAAAAGGGAGGGGAAGAAAAGAGAAGAAGTCAGAGATAAGGGAGGGGCTGTAGGCCTGGACAGTGGCGTGAAAAAGTGGGAAAACCTGTGTGTATATGAGTGTATCTGTGGGAATAGAGAGAAACAGAAGAGATAAGAAGGAGAGAGAGAAACTGAGGAGCTGAGAGGACCTTAGAGAGATCCAAGAAGGGTTGAACCAAGTTCAGGAACAAGGATAGGGACTGCCATGAGAGGTAATCCATGAACCGAGCTTTCTCTCTCTAGAATTTCTTTAAATATGCAACCTGTTTCAAAGCATGTTAATTTGATTTAATTTTAGGGACTTGTAGCATGTGAAATGCGGATCATTTTGCAAAAAAAATGAATTAAAATGGTTAGAAAACGAGAGAGAAAAATGAGGTTGCAGGTCGGAAACGATAATCGGGTTCCAGGAGTTTTCTTGTTTAAAGCTTCGGTTAAATGGAGTGAAAACATTCCTACTCAGTGTAGAAAAATCTTTGGAAAACCTTAGGATCAAAAACTGTGGAAAAGCAGCTCAAAAAGCCACTCATCGGAAATCTGGGGTGGTGACCGGACATGAGAAATGGGTGCCGGAGGGTAGGACTGTTAGGGGCTGAAATGTACTCTAAATTATTGCTTAAAGTTCCAGATTTATTTTAGTATAAAAATAATAAAATTTGGACGTAAAACGTGAGAAAAATGGGGGGGGGGGAAGTCGCGGTCTCCGGCGACTTGGCCGGAGAAGACGACCGGAGTGTTGGTCGGAAAGCCGAAGGAGCGCAGAGGCAACTGGGACCGTTTCTGATTTTGGATTGGGCCTCTTTTTATTTTAAACAGTGGGCTGTTGAGTTGTTTTAATTGGGAAAGGAAATTGGGCCTGTTTCTCGTTTGGGCCTGTTATGTGGATAGGGATGGGCTATTTGGATTGCTTTAAGTGTAAATGGCCTTTGGGCCTGTTAAAATTTAGAGGGGAGATTTGGGCCTGTTTGGCCCAACCATGTTGAACAGAATGAAAAATAAAAGAAAAATAAAAGAGAAAAGAAAAAGGGGGATTTGCAGCTGCCGAGGTTTGAACCCGCGTGGGGCGCGTGGGCCTGAGGCGCGTGAACCTGTTTGGATGGGACATTCCCTTGGTTATATTTGCGCTGAATAAATATATATGTAATACTTGATTTCCATTTTATGAATTAAATATATTTAATTAAATTAAATACTCCTAAATGGCCCGGAGTCCAAATACGACAAGTCATATATGTTTTCTTACTTATCTTGGATCCTACTAAGACCAACGGTGAGGTCTGTGATGTGATACAAGGTCCCGACAATTAAAAGACCCGTGGAACTCTTTAAAATTACTAAAATGCCCCTGAGTCAAGACACAGTCAAACGAACCCCGATTAAAATAAAAGAATAGTGGATTTTTATTATTTCAAATGTTTTGAACTCAACAGTAGAGTCTGATTTACAAAAAGAGGCCTCGAGAATTGGAAACTAGTGAAGGAGCAAAATGACCGTTTTGCCCTTTTAAGTACAAATATCCAAATTGAATTCCGCGAAAGCGTAGACCGATTTTGTTCGACGTTTCAAACTCAATAGTAGAGTCAGTTTAAGTAAAAAAGATACCAATCATAAAGAGACATAAAATTTGATGAATGGCATGAATTCAGATAATGATGTATTGCGACTTAATTGTGAATTTTAGGAACGAAAGAAAGGAGAATGTGAGTTGATTCTCTAGACCGACCCAGTGGGAGGGCAGAGTTACTCATTGGTGGATGGAACTGCATTGTGGACACAGCTTACTAGGGTTGTGACCAACGCTATCAGGTACGGTGTTTTGCTAATGTAAGAAGTGGGGTTAAGTTTAGGGACATTTCATGGGTGAATTGAATGATGCATATGCTTAACTGCTGTTGGGAATTATTCAGATCGTGATTATTTGATGACTTAAGATTTGGTTGTTTATGTGTTTTGTGTTTCTTATATTTTTGAGAATTCGATGAAGTAATGAATGAGAATTAGTTACTATGTGATTGGATTGATGACATGGGTGTGACATGGTGCTTGCATGGGTGCGTCATGCATACTGTTCATGTAATGCATTAATGATATTGCATGGCATATAGAGATAAATGTACATTTGCACATGCCACGCCTTAGCTTTGCTTCTTGCATTAGCATTGTATTGTACCAGCAATTGAGCTGACCCATTCGTGGGCAACATTTTTCAGATGACACTCCAGGCACCTAAGACTTGAGGAAGTCTCACAAAGTGGAGGAGACCCGAATGATGCATATGCTTAACTGTTGTTGGGAATTATTCAGATCGTGATTATTTGATGACTTGAGATTTGGTTGTTTATGTGTTTTGTGTTTCTTATATTTTTGAGAATTCGATGAAGTAATGAATGAGAATTGTTACTATGTGATTGGATTGATGACATGGGTGTGACATGGTGCTTGCATGGGTGCGTCATGCATACTGTTCATGTAATGCATTAATGATATTGCATGGCATATAGAGATAAATGTACACTTGCACATGCCACACTTTAGCTTTGCTTCTTGCATTAGCATTGCATTGTACCAGCAGTTGAGCTGACCCATTCGTGGGCAACATTTTTTTGATGACACTCCAGGCACCTGAGACTTGAGGAAGTCTCACAAAGTGGAGGAGACCCGAATGATGCATATGCTTAACTGCTGTTGGTAATTATTCAGATCGTGATTATTTGATGACTTGAGATTTGGTTGTTTATGTGTTTTGTATTTCCTATATTTTTGAGAATTCGATGAAGTAATGAATGAGAATTGTTACTATGTGATTGGATTGATGACATGGGTGTGACATGGTGCTTGCATGGGTGTGTCATGCATACTGTTCATGTAATGCATTAATGATATTGCATGGCATATAGAGATTAATGTACACTTGCACATGTCACGCCTTAGCTTTGCTTCTTGCATTAGCATTGCATTGTACCAGCAGTTAAGCTGACCCATTCGTGGGTAACATTTTTCAGATGACACTCCAAGCACCTGAGACTTGAGGAAGTCTCACAAAGTGGAGGAGACCCGAACTTAGAAGGATATTTGGCCTGTGAGGCATGTATTGTGATGTACGGGCTTGAGCCCGAATGACCCGTGAACACAGTAATGGCGGGATGTATTTCATGTTATTTTGATGTATTGATGGTAATGGATGCATGCTTGGTTAAATTTGTTTAAGTTGTCATTTATTTTATTTTTCTTTTCGTCTCGTTACTCGCGTCCCGGGTTCGCTGGAATTCGGGGCGTGGACATCATATTTCTCTTAAACATTAATAAAGTGTAACATGGTTATTTTTCCTTCTATTTTCATTTTTTTAAGTTATCATCTTTTTTCTTTTTGTTCAGAACTTTCAAATCTCTTTTATTTTTTAAGGGTAAATTACACTAACTTTTCTTAAAATTTCTGAAATTATACTGACATCCCTTGAAATTTTTATAACTATATTAATTTTTTTTACTTTACCTAACAATATATAAATATTATTTTCTAGTCAATTTTTTTAATCAAAATGACAAAACTAACCTCATATTTTATTTTATTTTATTTTTTGCATTTTTTTAAATTTTGACCAATTTTTCTTAACTTTTTTTTAAAGATGCTTTTTATTTTATATAAAAATAAATTAAAGTTAAATAAATTATTTTTATTTTATATAAAAATAAATTTAAAACTTTAATCAATATTTATTTGGAAAATGAAAAAAATAAAAAAAAATGGTAAAAGTTTTTTTTAAAAAGGGACAATTTTGTCATTTTGAAAAAAAAAATATTGACTAGAAAGAGATATTTATATATTGTCAAGTAAAATAAAAAATGTTGTTATAATCGTAAAAAACTCAAAAAAGATGTGTAATTTACTTTTTATTTATTTATTCATAGTTTGTATTTTACTTAGTAAGTGTTGTAATGTACGAGTTTTTTTTTTCCTTTTACAATCAACCTAATCTTATCACATTTTGCATCCTATGTCAAATTTCTTCACCTTCCATTGTATTTTTGCATTCTAATATTATTGGATGGCATGAAAAGAGAGTTGGACAGGATAAATGTTATCATATTTTATGTTTAGAATCTTCTATTAGATTTGATATTTATATCTCGTTAATCATTTATATTTTACCTCAGTGGGATACAACAT
The DNA here is from genome assembly GCA_008638375.1 of Nyssa sinensis. Classification (NCBI taxonomy): domain Eukaryota; kingdom Viridiplantae; phylum Streptophyta; class Magnoliopsida; order Cornales; family Nyssaceae; genus Nyssa; species Nyssa sinensis. The sequence goes on along the minus strand of CM018041.1, from coordinate 22,208,593 downwards.
ATTTCAAGGAGGTAGTGATATTAGAGTTATCCCATATCACCGGAATAAAAATATAATGTCACATCTTAAAATAAATTACAATGTTACAATGTAGAAAGACGAAGATGTCGAAGAGTCAAGTTAAAAAATCAAAATTTTCTTTTTTTCATTGTTCAATTTTTTTTTTTTATATTTTAGATTTTTTAATGTATTTTTCATATCAATAAATGGACTATTATATGTATGTGTGTATATCTATATATATATATATATGCATGCATGTAATCAATGATTTAGATGATTCTTAGTAATACGGATCATGATTTTTTTGAGTCACTTCGAAAGTGAGAGACTATTATATTTTGAATGATATTTGTATAATCACATTCTAAAATATTGTGATTATGGTTATTCGATTTTGCAATTGATTAGTGAATAATATTTTAATATTAGATACCTCGTATGCATATATTTGAAAAAAAAAATTAAATGACTTTCATAAAAATATTTTTTAAAGACTAAACTTTATATCTGAACTTTATTGTTAGCAGACACCCAAACGTAGGAATGAGATATAATAATATATTTAGGACTTTTATCCGAATCAGTTCCAAACATTAAATTGAAATATTCAATATCCTACATAATTTTATATCTTATCCGATCTAATTATATTTTATCCATTTCCGTCTTTTTTTTTTTTTTTTTTTTTTTCGGGTTCAAACAAGGCCTCAAGTCCTCAAGTCTTAAGTAGAACATTGATGTTGTGATTTAGTATTATGGAATTGAAACTCAAAATTGGAATTAAAGTTAGCTCGAACTTTAAACTAATTTTCTTCTATTGTTAAATCAATTTCAATTATAAATTTTTATTATGCATAGGGTAAAATATATATATTTTTGTTTTGCCAACGAAAAGAAATTGTATCATAATTAATTTACAAATGAGTTTCTCAATTCCAAATCCGATGTTGAAAAGAAGAAATAAACTATATACTCTTAATAAAAAAGATAAAAATAAAATTCATAACTTTTTGTTTCGGGTAGCTATGACACACTTGACAAATTAATTAATTTGAAGTAAACAAATGACAAACAACATATTAATTAATTTGAAGAAAACAAATGATAAACAACATATGATCAATTTAACTATGTCTCAAGTTTCCATTATAATTAATTTTTCCTTTGTTTATAGAGTTAATTTTCAAGAAAAGTTATAGATAAGAAAATGGTAATCAAAATTCGAAAACTCACTAATTTAAATTGAAAATGCACCCACTTAAAATGGGATAGGATCCCATACTCCTCTCATTTTATCCTTTTATTTTATTTTTGGGTAAGCAGAAAAGAAATTTTATCCTCTTATTGTTATCAAAGGTAACAACTCACCAAAAATAGCCTCCACCATCCATTTCACCAACATGTTAACTACTCCACCTCTTCCTCTGTAGTTATCTACATCTATTATTTGGCATCAAACCCTCCCCCCGCCCTTTTCTTCACCTTCACCTTCACCTTCACCTCCCTCTCAAACAAAAGGTTGGACCATTGCTTCCTGTCTCATCTCAATCTTCGATCCCCTTATCTACCTTTTTCTTTCTCGTTCCCGTCACCATCATCGTCCTCATCATCACCATTTACGAAATCCCAATTTGTCCCTTTTCTTTAATCAATTGAATTTCTCATTTTCCTTTGGAAACCCAACACCACTTTCCCAAGAAAAAGAAAATGGAAAGGAAATCGAAATCGAAATCCTGATCATCTCATCCCAAATTTTCTTGTATTTGAAACGGTTGTTTTTGTCCATTCGAATTAGCCATGTTTTCCACACAATTTGTTCTCTCATTCGCTCTCTTGCTCTCCCTTCCACTTCTTTTCTTGTTTGGCCCAAGAATTCTCCCTCCAAAACACGTCCAAATCTCTCTCACCGACGAGCTCGATGACCTCGCCCTCTTCCACCGTGCCACGCTCGCCTCTCTCCACCCACCTGGTTCGATTTCCCGATTGGGGAGGACCAACCCTAAGCCCAAAATCGCCTTCCTCTTCCTCACAAATACCGATCTCCACTTCGCGCCCTTATGGGAGCGCTTCTTTGATGGCAACCATCATCTCTACAACATATACATCCACGCTGATCCCTCAGTCAAATTAACACCTCCAGGCGGCGTCTTCGAAGGCCGATTCATCGGTGCCAAGAAAACCGAGCGCGCGTCGCCGACACTAATATCTGCCGCACGTCGCCTCCTCGCCACCGCGATCCTCGACGACCCGTTAAACTTGTACTTCGCCCTCATCTCCCAGCACTGCATTCCACTCCATTCCTTCAAATTTGTCTACAAATCTCTCTTCTCCCCCGGGTCAAGTCGGCACTCGACCCGATACCGGAGCTTCATCGAAATACTCTCCGAGGAGCCACAACTGTGGGACCGGTACACGGCGAGAGGCAAGAATGTGATGCTTCCCGAATTGCCCTTCGAGCGATTCCGAGTCGGGTCACAGTTTTTCATACTGACTCGGCCACACTCATTGGTGGTGATCAAAGAGAGGAGGCTATGGAGGAAGTTTAGACTGCCTTGTCTGAACACCGACTCATGTTACCCAGAAGAGCACTATTTTCCGACCCTTTTGTCAATGGAGGATCCGACTGGCTGTAGTCACTATACACTTACTTGGGTCAATTGGACAGGCAGTACCGGCGGCCACCCGCATACCTATCAACCCGCCGAGGTCTCACAGGACCTAGTTTACGAGCTCCGGGCATCCAATTCAACGTATTCATTCTTCTTTGCACGAAAATTTTCGCCGGATTGCTTGATACCGTTGATGGATATAGCCGATAAGGTCATTTTTCGAGACTGAAGCGGGTTCGGGTAAGCAGTGTTCACTGTCCATTTCTTACCTTTGATTTTAAAATTTTTTTTCTAAATTATTGAATTGAGTGAACTTGGGAAGCCCAGGTCGACTCGAAATTCCGATTTAACTCGGTTTATTTATTAAAATATATATAGATATATGTGAGTGTATTATCAAGGTTTTTATGGTTTTACATTTTAAGGGTATAGGTTGTAGATCGGTAATATTGGTAAGTTAAAAATTTTTAAATGAATTTAGTATGTTACAATGATGTGATAAAAAAATTTTTAATAATATTTTATTATATATAATAATGTGTTAGAAAAATTATTTAATAATTTTATCATAATAACCCTAACGAGTAAATGATAAATCATATATACATTTATTATACTTTGTTATTTGTGTAATTATTTATTTAATTTTTGCAATTGTATGTATGTACGTATGTGTACGTAGGCACATTCAATTACGGCTTTGGGGAATATATATGTGTGTGTCAGTAAGGGCCCACTACTTTATCACTTTTGTGCATGTCAACAAAATCCAGAAAAGCTAATGATTGAAATATAAAACCAACAATTTGTTTTCATTTTGGTCTTTATTGACTGGTGAAGGCTCACGTGGTCTCGTGACCGTGTAATTGCACTTTGTCGATCTAGATCTGATCTAACTCGAGCATTGTGGTTCTCACGTGATGTCTTTTATTAATTTTTCAGTGTGGACGGAATCTTTTTTGCGCATCGGGATTGGAGAAAGTAATGTTGGAAAGAAGCACAAAGCCCAAGTGCAACAGCAGGGTGGTTTGTCTGTATAGAAAAGTAGAGTCCTTTAAGCAATTTGTCCCGAGTAGAGAATGAACGGAGGATGGGGGCTTAGCGTGGAGTAAGGAAAAAAGCAGCACCGAAGGCTCGTTGCTTTATTTTCTTTCTTTTTCAGGGTTGGAAAATTGATAAAAGAAATCTCCCATTTGCTCCTTTCAGCCAACTTTCTCTTTGTCTTTTGTCTTGTTTAATGCCAACATAAAAGTAAGGCTGTCAATTAATCATATTGCCATCCAAATTTGATTTAATTATCTTTTAATTTCGTACGCTGCAGCTTCTCTGTGTTGAACAGATTGAATATAGTTTTTGTTAGATTTAATCTCATTGAAATTCAATCTGATATACAGAAAATAGAACAATTCAAATGTTATTTTTTTTAATTATTTAATTATAATTTCTCTAATTAAATATTAGATATGGAATAAATTTAAATTGAGATTAAATATATTTTTAATTCATCAAATTTGAATCACCGTTGATTTAATCCAAATGCAAGCTTAGTTTATTATGTCAGTACTCTCTTGGATTTATATGAAATAGAGTTTTTTTACAACTTATATAAAACATGCCCATGGAGCTGGTCTTGAAAAATATAGTAAAATAAAGAAATTTGTTTTAATAAACTTGTAGATAATGATGCCAATTTTTTTTTTATCCATGGACTAGCTTACTTTTTTAAGTAATTTTAAAAAATCTTAAAGTGAAAAAAATTTATTTCTATGGATTAAAAAAATTTAATTCTAAAAGTAAAAGTAAATAATAATTTAAAAATAAAAAAGAATCACAAATAAAGATAAAATAAAATGAAAGAAGGTGTTTCCACGGTCACCAACTGGGTCATCTAAAGTTTGAATGCCTATTAAAAAAGAGAAAAATAAAAATAAAAATACTAAAAATATGTGATTTGGTCAGTCGAATCTGAATTTGAAAGTGAATAGTCCAAAAGTGACTCGTGACTTTTGATGCAGAAGAAATTGTTAAATACTTCAATGGTGGGAAATGTTCATCTAAATCTAACTTTGATGAAGGGGTACATGACAAAACATTACATGCAGTGTATGAAAATTTATTACAATATCTAATCCTTAAACATTAAAATATACCTTAAAGAAAAATAATATTTTTATTGAAACTGAGAGCTTAAAACTTAAATTGCAAAAAGTTAGCCACTAAGACAAAAATTCTTAATTTTAAAAATTTATCTTTTGAAAATACGGTAAAAATTCTTAAAATTGAATATTATAATATTGAAGAGGAGAATAATTTCTTAAAATTAAAGATTAATAATTGAATTAATTAGTGGAAGGTCCCTCAAAATAACTTCCTACAAGCTAAGGTCCAAGACTAAATATTTTAACCTTAAAAGTCTTTGAGTTTTTAAATTATGTGTCCTTAAGTCCAAAAGTTATGATGTGGAATAATAATTTTATTCTTAATGACAAGTTTACCCCCATTTAGCACATCACTGAGATTGTTCTCTCTCATCGTTCTAGGTTATCATGGCTCCGCCTCTTGTTTCTCCTTTTACGGTTGGAGATTTTGGCGGTGCCATTTATAGTGGTGTACTACTATTGCAGTAGGGGTGGAATGTTTGGGAGGTGATGAAAACAAAGACGACACCTTGAAAGATATCAGAATTAGAGTCATTTTACACAGTTTTGACTCCCGAGGTTGTTCTCGTAATTTTGCACATCTTTTTGGTCCTCAAAGGCAATAATTCCTAAAGGCTTCACATCTCATAGGGGTATTTCGGTAATATTACCATTCATACCTTTAGTAAGACTCCTCTACCCACCAGAGGTCATTTTGGTAATTTTACTAGAGTCCTGCCTCTAGTAGAACTCTTTTGCTCCTTAGAAGATGTTTTGGTAATTTGGCTAGAGTCCTACCTCTAGTCAGACTCTCCATTCCCTTGGGGGGGCATTTGGTATTTTTGGCTAGAGTCTTACCTTTAGTAGGACCCTTATGTACTCTTTCACCTTTTGAAAGATATTTCGGTAATTTTGTCAGAGTCCCAGCTATTGTCACGACCCAAGTTCCAAAGACTTGAAAAGTGATGAGAAATTACTAAGGAATATCAATAGATGATATCCCAAGTTGATTAGGTTAATGTGTGATTGTGCTAAGGCCCAGAAAACTAGCTATTTAAAATCCTTAAAATTCGCCTTGCAAAAGTCTTGGTAATTGTTCCTTAGGTGTCCAATAGTGTAAAACTGATTTTTTAATAAATTTTAGCTAAAGGGTAACACACCCAACTAGCTATGGTCCAAGGTGGCATTTTCAGAAATTTGTGAATTTTGTTCTTAGAAGGGAGAGTTTATTTTTTATTCTTAAGAAATTAGGCCTTGGGACTATTTTTACTGGTTCCAAATGAGGGATACTTCCTTATTTATATTATAATGTCTTAAGTAAAAGAAAATAAAGTTAAATAAAACCATTTACTTATATGACATTTAAATAAGGTATTCAATAATAGTGTCATCTGGATTGCAGAGTGCAGAGCAGAATTTATAGTCTGTGAGTTTTAGTTGACCTTTTAGTCAATTGAGTCTAGGTACCAATCGACTAATTCTACCAATCAGTCGACTGAAAGTTCCGGATTCGTGGCTTCTTCAGCTTCTGTTAGTTTCGGTCGACTTGTTCCAATTTCCAGTCGACTTAAAGACATCCCCAGTCGACTGAATTGGTTGCTAAAAAATTCAACCTGCTATTTTGTGATTCTTTTCAGCCTCCTTTTAGGTCCTTTATTCACCAAATATTCATACAACATAGGCAAAACATTTATAACATAAAACATCTCATTTTGTATAATTACCTGGGCTTAAATCAATTATTTACAATCATTATAGAGAAGGTTTTCATGCACTTGATCCTCACTTGAATACAACACACATTCATCATTTCATTCATATTTTCACACCATTCTTATAATGAGGGTCTATGATTACAAAAAGGGATGTTCACAGTTTATTGTCATTGTTCTTCCATTGCATAACACACACACACACACACACACACATATATATATATATATATACACCGGCTTTACAAAATATTCAAATTTAACACCTAGAATTTATCTATAACATCCAACACTGCTAGAAGATTAACCATGCTCAAAACTCCACCATAATGCTAAAAATACACATCTTCATAAGTCTTGAGTCTCTTGATTAGGCTCCTTGCCCTTTCCTACAACTAGTAGAGGATTAAAATAACAACCCCGTAGAGGAATCTAACAAAAAAAGAAATTAAAGTGGCGCTACGTGGATACTTGTGCTCGTGTAGTGACAAGTTGTATATGACAATCCGATTTACACATCTATAATTCTCAATTAGAACTATATAATTTATTCTTCAATAATCTCCACCCAAACAAGCATACACATAAGCATTTGTCATGTAACACTCACGATATAGTTCATTTATCAAGATTACACATCACAACCATGAACATAACACATATACACATTTTAGTAAACATATGGTAAACATAACATATACTTGGGTTCACATATTCCAATAAATCAAGATCTACTCATCACGTAACCTTTAATGAAAGATCTACAAGGCTTTGAACACAAAGAAGAACATAAGAAAGTAGAAAATAGAACCAATCGTACATTAAGACTCAAAATTGACATAGTTCCATCATTTCAACCACAACAAAACCCAATAAACATGAATATCACACCATGAGAAACATATATTTCACACATTATGCACATTCACACTTTCATCTCATCCTTATGTTAGAAATTCTTATCTCAAATCTCATAGATCTTGAAAACCCCAGTTGAAAACTTATGATTTTTTATCGATTCTTCCTTGCTTTAGCTTGGAATCGCGGTAGAAAACCTCTAGATGAGAAACCTTAGCCTTGGTTTCTTAGATCTGGCCTTAGATCAAAGAGAGAAGATGGGAAATTGAGAGAAAAATGGGCTTTGTGTTGAGCCGTATAAAGAGAGAAAGAGAGAAAGAGAGAGAGAGAGAGGGGGAGAAAGAAAGGATAGAGAGAGATAGTGTCACACCTTGAATTTTCAAAACCCGAGGGGTGACTTAAAGGGTTTTTATTAAAATATTTCAAACGTGTTTTTTAAGGAATGATAAATTATTTGTCAATTACTATCCCAATTGCCCTTGAAAGTAACCTAATACTTTAGCTCCAAAATAAAATAAATAAATAAATAAACTATCGCACAAGGTAGCTGTCACACCCCGGATTCCCACGAACCCGAGGAGCGACTGAACAGAAGAAAAGGAATAAATAAATGACAATGAATTAAATTTAAATTTAATCTCCATCATCATTCCTCAAGTTTCTCCCAATAATTTAAGTAAAGATTCGGCATTCAATATAACTCAAATCGTTCCTCAACATAGCTCAAGTATTCCTCTCAATTAATGCCCAAATACTTTAAATCATATTTAAAAACGGTTCTCAAAATGTTCTCAAAACCTTTCTCAAAGTGTCCTGTAATGATCGCCCAAAAAGGGCTCAAAATACCCTAAGGTATAGTCCAAGAAATGGTCCAAATAAATGGCCAAACATGGCCTTGATTTATGCCTAAAAAGTGTCCCATAAATTTCCCCAACTTGGCTTGGTATAATGGCCTAAAATGGTCTAAAATGAACTCAAAAGTTTGGGTCAAAATTATGGTTTAATGGCCTCAAAATGCCCTTGGAAGATAGGTTACAACATGGCCAAAACATGGCCAAAACAATGGCTGCCCATGGGTTGGACAGCAGGTGGCAGCATGCAAGGCAGCAGTGGGCGCACGCATGGGCAGCAGCAGGCGCGCAGGGGGGCAGGCCACGCGGACACAAGGTGCACGAGCACAGGCGCACGGGCACAGGCGCGCGGCAGGGCGTGAGGCGCGAGGCGCGACGCGCGCGCGCTCGTTAGGGCGCGCGACAGGCTGCGGCTACTGGGCTGTTTTCTGGTTGTTTTACTGTTCCAACAGAGAGCTGATTTTCTGATTTCTGAAAATTTATTGTTCATGGCTGCAACCTACTTTTCCCATTTTTTGAATTTTTTTCAAGTCTTTTAAACCATCTTTTCTTCCCACTTTTAGCCCAAATTCCCTAGCTTCTAAGCCCCCATTTTACGCATTTTTTTCCACTCCTTTTAAAAGTCATTTACACACCTATTTCCCACTTTGATTCTACCAAAAATTCGACATAGTCTCCCTTGTTTTTTTCCAAGTATTTTCATCACCTAATAATCACAACATATATGGGTATAATTGCATCACAATCCATCAACTCTTAAACAAGCATCCACTATTTTCTAACACTTCCATTTAATGCATATTTAACTCCCGAATATCAAGTAACCTCTAGTATGCATTTAAATCAAACATCATACATTCATTGAGTTCCAACTCATACATTTTTTTTTAAAATGGCCCAAGGTCTAAGGTTTACAATTTTCATAAGTTTAAATATAAAATACAACAAAGTGGGCTTATGCCCATACATTCAAAACATGCCCCCAAAGGTCAGATCTTCTACAAAATCCATTCCTTCCTTTTTCTTCAACACTCAAAGAAGTCTCAAGCAGCTGGTGCCTCATCTGAAATGTATTGCCCACGAATAGGTCAGCTCAACTGCTAGTATGATAACTCACTAATACTAGCAACAAATTTAGGACGTGGCGTGTGCAAGTGTACAATTTCAAGATATAATTTCCCTTCCCGTTGTTTAATGCAATACAACACGCTATGCATGACTCACACATGCAAACTCTATGTCATACCCATGTCAACTCTATGCCATGTCATGCCACGCCCATGTCTCGGTTTTACGGATCGCATCCGATGGTCCATCGAGTACCACACGTGTTTCACGGGCCGCTCCCCGTCGGGTCAATCAAGCACCGATACATGTCTCGCTTCACGGTTCGGACCCCGTTGGCATGCGAGTACCAAATGGCCAATTTTGGGTTTTTCACCACAGGATCTACACCCTCATAATGCATAGCACTTCGTGCTCAACTCACACCATGTGTCCAAAGAATTTCACCATTCCAACATGCCATGATTTCATCATGCAAATTCAATGTGACAATTGATTAAACACATGGTGTACATTTTCAAGTCATGCCTTTAAACCCCACATGATTCATAACTTTAAATTTCCACACCATGCTTCACATAACATAGATCATAACCACACAACTTAACATATTTTTTCAAGCCACAATGTCACCATTTCACCAACCACAATGAATTTCACAAAGTCGCTAACATCACATAAAAGACTAATACATTACACAACTCATTCCCTTCCAAGATGTCAAGTAAATATCACATAAATACACATCAAATATAGCAATCAATTACAAAGACAAGATACATCATCCTCATGGTAACAAAACATCAAATAAACCTAAGAATACATAAAGCCCTAAATTTCCAACTCTAGGTATTTCAATTCAACACCACCTAGGTAGCTTCCTAGCATTAATTAAACATCTATACAGCTCAATCAACATGTATCAAAGCAAGAAAAACTAAATCTATTCCTAGCTTAGCGAGAAACCATACCTAAAATCAGTTTTTCACAAACTGTAGAAGCTGTATTTTCTGGATAGCCAAACTGTTTGGTGAGGATATATTAATCGTGGAGACGAACAACTTTCCAGAAGAAAGTTTGGCCAAAATCCCGCTCGAAATATGTGTTTCGGTAGCTTGAATTCTTGAATTTCTAGGGCTTTTCTCACTCTTTCTCTATAAGAACGTGAATTCTGTAATTTCAGATCCAATTTATGATAAAAAATGGTCTAAGGGGGCTGTATTTATAGTGGTGGACAAAGGGGCTAAGGGCAAATGACCATTTTGCCCTTAATGAGCCCGAAACCTCGTTACTCTACAACTCATTCCTAAACGCTTCAATTCAAAATTTTGTTTTAACCAATGTTCATAAAATTATTTTAAATAAAAACTCTTAGAAGAAAATATTTTCATTTGAGGTCGTTTTAGGCCCGTTCCACCAGGGCCACCCGAACGCCCTTTTTGTCCAATTTTGAAATGGTTTCCGTTTTAGCTAAAATTTGAACAGTAGCTACCTCACAATATTCTAAGCATATTTCTCTTCTATGACATACTCCAAATATGCCTTTAAACATGTCAAACGGTGAACTGACGCATTTAGATGCTTTACTAGTAAAACCGGGCTTGACCGACAAAACCGTGTATGCCAAATATCCTACCGGCAAAACGAAAAATTTTCCCTCATTTTTTTTTCAGATCTCTACAGCAGCCATGCAGGCAAGCGCGTACGTGCGTGAGGAGCATGGCACGACATGGCATGGGCACGGGCGAGGGGTGCAGGGTTGTGCGCTGGGCCCGCGTACGCGATGTGCGCGCGCGAAGATGGGCTAATCCTTTCAAAATATATATTTTTTTAAATTTTTTTGGAATGAATTATTTGTATTCTCTAGTTACCATCTCATATTCACCACCCTATCACCCAATAATCAATTTTTATACAATTTCATCACAAAATCCAAGGTCATACAATTCTACAGAAAATTTTGTACAGGTAACCTCACTTTAAAAATTCATAACTCCTAAACCACATGTCCAAATCCCATAAAATGTGCACAATAGCATACTTTATAAGTCTAGTGTTACCAAAAATTGGAATCACTCAAAAAGGATTCCTACAGAGGTCTGAGGGTAGTGTTATGTGGTTATAGGTCAAATTCTGACCAGTTTTGGAACAATTTCTATAACTCTCTCAATTTAACTTAAAAAAGGTTCATTCTTGTTTCATTTGAGAGATAAGACATATATCTCTCATGACACAAAATTTTAGTTCATGAATCCTAGTGTAGATAGTTCTATAGTCTCTCAAAGAGGCTATTTTACTCTACTTTTTCTATAGACAGTGAGAACTTCACTTTCTTTCAATTTCATATAAGATATTCTAACACTTAACCAACATATACAACATGCATCATTGTTGAAATGTCATAATATTAAGATTTACAATTCATGGGACTTAACCCCAAGTATACATATGTGGAGTACATAACTTTAAACATGAAAAGTGAAGGACTTATACCCATATAAAATATATATGTAATCAAAACATGCTCAGAAGGGTAAAAGTCTTCAATTTTTCCTACTTTTCCTTTTTGATCTCTTTCTCTAGGCTCCATCTAGCCCAAGGTCTTCCGGATTATTTGAAAATGTATGCCATATAGGGTGAGCACAACGACCCAGTATAGAAAAGTCTAACAAAAATAAATTAAGTGTGTCCATATGTGCTTGTGAACTATTTGTATGCATGAAATGACAATTTTACCTATAATTTCATATCAAGACACAATCGAGAATAACTCGTGTCCAAAATTCTATAATTCATCCAATCATATGTCAATGAATATCAAAGCACATTAACACAAGTTCATTGTTTATAATTCCAATTCTACCACACATTTGCATATCTAAAAATACTAAGATGCATTTCAAATTCACAATTCCACAACTCACCGACCCATGTCTCAGTTTTCCCGAGCTATTAATATCGATGGCTTACAAGTAATCCTATAACACACACACATGTCTTATTTTCTCGAAGCTATTACTACTGATAGCTCACAAGTAACTATTTAACTCACACATGTCTTATTTTTTTCGGGCTATTAATACTAATGACTCACAAATAACCCTCTAACACATACATGTTTTATTTTTTCAGGGCTATTAATACCGATGGCTTATAAGTAACCATTTAACTGACACATCTGTGCAAAATTTCATAATTTCAACATAATAACTTCAACATATTTCACCCATTTTCACAATTCTAACATGAGCATTTCAACACAATTCATCCATTACACATCATTCAAATAATCTCACAATATTTTATAGGCATACAAACATGATTTTCTATAATCAACTTTATAGAAATGCAACACAACACCATATATCACCATTTGCCTTCCTTTCATACAATTAATCAAACACCACACATGCATTATATTACAATTTAATCCAAACAATTTTATTTTAAATCCTTAACCCCTATTATTCATATCTTATTACATATAAACACAAGATACACACATAAACACTCAAATTTACTAGTTTTAGAAATTCCCATACCTTTCTTCTTGAAAATTCCCAAAATTTCCTAGTTTCGAATGTCCAAAACACATTATAATTAAATTTTATTCTTTGGCAATCGTAGCTCTTGTTGTCCCAAACAATTTTTTAGAAGACTCTAGAGTTCAACGAAGTGATCAAACTTATCTTTTTAAAGAAAAACTCTAGAAACCTTAAGCAAAATGAAGGAAAAGCTTCTCAGTTGCTCTCACGCACCAGGCCTCTTCCAGTTTCTAATTTCTTCCCATGCCCAAGTATTATATATATATATATATATATATATGTTTCAAATTGCAAAATTATAAAAATACCATCCTATGTAGTAAAATTGCTAAAATCCTTATTTTCGTTATATTTTTGTCAAATCTAAATTGTGATTCAGCCAAAGCGTTTTAAATAATCTTAGAATGGTTCTACGTAAAAAGAAAATTATTTCGGGTAAAAAAAAATTTCGTAGGGCCTATTAGGCCCGGTTTAAAACCTTAATTTTTGCACCATCTCCGATTTCGTTCAAAATTGCACACGAGGTCTCAATTGCTATTCTAAGCACTTTACCCTTCTACATTTACATCATAAGATGAACATTTAATTTTAAATGTTCTTAAAATACATTAAAACCAATAAAAAATAACATGCCCTGTTTTTTTTTTTCTTTAATTTTCCAATCTTTACAGAAAGTGCTGGAGAATAATGAATTCTCTAACCCTAATCTTATTTTTTTACACCCCTTTCCTCTAATTTACCATTTTACTCTTCACTTTGTGACTCTCATTCCCTTTATTTTTCCCTTTATGGTCATTCTATTTATACACCACTCATTTATTAATTTCATTAGCATTTATAATATTTATTTTAATTTCATTATAGTATTTCCCAGGTATCTCATTCATATAAACTTGCAAAGATGGTAAAATGACTATTTTATCCCTATAATTTAATGGGATTAAATAAGCTCCAATATTCTCCAATAAATTTCTAACTCATTATTTGATATATTAAATCAATTATATGCCACAATAATATATTACTAATATTTTAGTCTACTTATTTTATATTATAAATTACGAGACATTATAGCTATCCATCTTCGAGCAGCCATGGCGGTCCCTCTTGGCTTCTTTGATTCGTCTATAATCCTATCATGAAGTAAAACTAATGAGCGGAAATCACTGATATTTTTTTTTGTTGCTTTTGGAGTTAAATTCAATCCTTTGGTTGATGATTATTACAAGATTTGGAGAGTATGAGAAACATCTAGACATCGAGTCATACTATTGACATAAAACTTGGGTGAAGAAGTTGATTGATGAAAATAAAAATATAGGTGTCCAGATTTGAGAGTATGTGTGGTGGCTATGATTTGGAAGATATGGGGAAGAAGTTGATTAATGAAAAGAAAAAAAGAAAACTGATTTAAGATTCTATTCAAAGTGAAGCAAAGACCAATAGAAATTTCTTATTATGTGGAGGTATCTTAGATACTAAAACCAGAGTTCATAGTATCAAACATTCTTTCAACTTAGAAAATTTTTGAAGTTTTCTGTTTTATAATGAAAATCAAACATTTTTTTAACAGAGAATTTTTTTTCTATGGACTCATTATTCCATTTAAATATTGATTTTTCTTTTTTAGAATTTCATAAGAATGTATTTGTGTTTGTATTTTCTTAATACAATTATACTTCACAGAAATTTGGGCTAATAGTGCCTCAAATTGTTACTTTGAATATTTGAACATTCAAGTAAGGTTATTCCTTCCTTATAATAGAAGCCATACATGATGGAGAGGTTGGGTCGACTGATATTACAATGAGATGAGAGTGAGGGAAAAAGCTGAGAGGAGAGGGTTTTTGGGATGGTTGTGGTTGGTAGGAGATGGTAGAGATGGTGGTGATTTGGTCATGCTAACCGCCACTAGGTACAACATTGGCCATAATCAAGTGGCCTCACAAAATCACCTGATTATACCTTGTCACTCCCTGAATTTCTAAAACCTGGGGGGTGAATGGAAATAAATTAAGAAAAATTAAGAAAAGCCCATTAATTGGATTTAGTTGACTACACGTTTATTTTTTCATGTTTCCCCAAAATTAAGAATAAAAATTTGCTACTAGACTTAGCCCAAATGGGTTTCAGATGCCAATCAAATACTTTCCCCAACCCATAGTCAAAATTAGTTTAAGTCATGTTCAAGCATGATCTCCAAGATAGCCCAAAATGTCTCTAAATATGCCTTGGAATAATGGCCCAAATGGGCCCCAAATGCCTTAGGACATAGGTCAAGAATAGGTCAAAAAGTCTACCAAAAGTTGTCTAAGGAGATGACCAAACATGGCCCAAAAGAGTAGCCAAACATGGCCTAGGGATTGGCTAAACATGGCCCAAGGCAAGTGGCCAAGGGTTGGTGACAAGGTGCAAGGGCAGTTGAGCTTGCATAGAGGCACAGGCGTGCAGTGCGCGCAGGACGCGTGGCTGGTCAGAGCTGCTGTTGGGCTGCTTCACTGTAGCAACAGTGTATTTGTTGCAAGCTGTGTTCTCCCTTTTTTGAATTTTTTTTTCAAAGTGCTGTAAGTTGATTTTTCTAATTTTTAACCTATTTCCTCAAGGTTTTTAACCCCCACTTTTTGGCACTTTTCCCATCTATATTCGGGCATTTTACACATCTAATAACTCTTTTTAATTCACAAAATTTTGACATGATCTCCTTTGTTCATTAACCTATTTTCCTCATCCCATTCCTCTTCATCATTCTCCTCAACACCAACATAACACCTAATGGAACAATCATTCATATAATTATGTAACTTCTAACATTTACAAACATATTTAAAAAAAAAAGTAATTACATGGAGCTTCATGCTCCTCATATACATTCAATACTCAATTACATATTATCTAACACAAAATTTAATTCAGTAGTTTACACAAGGTCTAAGTTTTTAAATATACAATAAATTTCATGGGACTTATGCCCTTACACAACCAAAAATATGCCCTAAGGGCCAAATTTTCTTCAAGGTCCACTTCCCCCTTCATGCTTCAAGACTTTATCGAGTCTCAAGTGTCCAGAGTCTCATCTGTAATATATAATCTCGTATAGGGTAATCACGACGACCCAGGGATGACATAATGCTAATATAAAGAACAAAGCTTAAGGCGTGGCATATGCAATGTGTATATTTATAATCTATATGTCTTCTAATTCATCAATGCAATACAATGACAATATGCATGACTCACACATGCAACTCTATGCCCAACACATATCTCATTTCACGATCCTTCATTGTTGGATTCGTGAGTACCACTTATATGTCTCGTTTCACGGGCACGCTCCCGTTGGATTAGGGAAGTATCAATCATTAGCCAGATTTTGAGTTTTTCACCACAGGATCTGCACCCTCATAATGCACAGAACCAAAGTGCTCAACACACGTCATGTTTCAAAGATTTACTTATGCCAAGATGCCTTAATTTTTCTATGCAATTTCAATGAGACACTTATCAAACACATGGGGTATGCCTTAAATAATGCATCATACATAAAGCAAACTATAACTTTTAAATCACAAAACTTTGTCTACATGAACTTAGCATATAATCCAATCAATTACATATATAATCATGTTACATGTTCACAACTTAAACAAATTTTCAAAGGTTACACAAATACACAAAGTACCAATACATTGAGTAACCATAACTTTCAAACTACAAGACTTTGCCTACATGAGCATAAGCTAGAATGCAATGACTTATACATATATTCAAGTTACATGTTCATCACTTCACCAAATTCCCAAAGAGTACATAAGTACACAAAGTACCAACCCTAGGTTTTCAAAGCAACTATATCCTAGGTGGTTTTCTAACAATAAGTAAGCATGTAAGTCATACAATTAACATATAAAAACACTCCTAAACTTAACCCTATTCTTTACTTAGCAAAATATCATACCTAAAAGGGTTTTTCTCAACCCTAAGGAGTTGTACTCGATGTACAGGTGAACAAATCAGTATGAACGTAGCCCTTGACGTGGGGAATAACTTCTTAGAAGGGAGTCTTGTGAAATTCCAAGGCTAGAGATGAGTTTTGGAAACTAGAAAGTTAAAAAACCTAGGTTTTTCTCACCTTTTCTCTCCAAGAACGACTTGCTGTATATTCTTAGACCAATTTTGAGAATTTTAAGCCTCAAGTGCTGTATTTATACTCAAGGGGCTTAGGAGTAAAAAGACCCTTTTGCCCTTAATGAGTCACGGGGTCCCTTTACACTATAACCCGTCCCGAAATGCCTCAATTCGACATTCTACTTTAGCCAAAGTTCTTAAAATTATTTTAAATGATATTTTTCTAAAAAATTTATTTTCGCTTGTTGGCGAGTGCGGCCGGGTCCACCCTGGGATGCCATTTTGGCCTAATTTTTCAAACTATCTCCAATTAGGCTTAAATTCTCACAGGAGGTGTAGTTTAACATTATAATCATATTTCTATTCTATGTCATACTCCAATTATGCTTTCTAAATATGACTTATTTCTAAATGATGCATGTATAGTGCCCTACCTAGTAAATACAAAAAATTTATCATGATTTTTCAGATCTTTACAATACCATCCGCCTTACAAATCTCTCTGCCGATAACATTCGATTCAAGCTTGTATCAAACTAAAAATGAAGAGTATATTCTCCATGAGTACAGCTATTGTTGTGTTATTAAGAAAAAATTCTTGCGTCTAAAATGTATCCAGTAGCTTAATGATAATGATTTTAGACTCGACCTTTTGGGATGCTTTCCATGATCTATTTTCATTATGAATTGTTAATAAGCTTACCCCTTGATTTTTTATTTTATAGGTACTCAAAGACCTACTTACCCTTCCTCAAAACCTAGAACAATAGATTAGAATAAATTGGAAGCTCAAGTGAAAAAAAAGGCGTGCTTGAAGCCTATTAGTTATATGTTGATCTTCTTCAGTTTGGGCACGACTCATTAGTTGGTTTGTATTTCAAGAGAAAGATGGTGATGCAACTTTAAATAATTTTTTTTGGGATATATATTAAGATACAGAAGAAGTTACAAGAAGAGCCTACAAGAAAATCTTTTGTAAAACCTGACTTTGGCTTTGAAATGAAACCTTTAGTCCTTGTGTATTGGTTTTACTGTTAAATTCAAAACTATATAAAAGAAAATGTGTTTATTTATGGTAGTTCACAACAAGTATTATTGTTTCATATATTTCCTTTGTTAAACCAAGAGATATCATTTCTTTATTTCAAGGCTTTTACTTGATCCAAACCAAGCACCATTATAATAAATTTATAAAAGGTATACTTATCTCGCACATGTTAGCACAAGCAAGGCAGTAAAATTTTAGGTTCGGATTGAGTAACAATGCTAAACTTTTTCGTATTTTTATTTTTATCTACATTGTGGAATTCTTTGTTTATAAAATTACATGTTTATAAAATTCTTTATTTCAACCATGGGTGCAATCACTAGAAAAATTATGGATTCCACTAAACGTCTAATTCATAAATTTTAATTGGTTAAATTTGCTACTTCTAAAATTGTGTTAGACGTTGCCTATTTAAGATCTTTAAGAAATTTTCAAATTTTTTCTTTTTTGCACAAAGAATTTTTGGATAAAGAATATTGGTTGGACAGAGAATTTTAGAGAGAGAATTTCCTAACAACGTTGTACGGAGCAAAATTTCTCTGTTAGAAAAACACGATTTTTTTTTTATAGAATTGCATATGCAATATGGATCTTGTTTTATATATCTCAATTTTCAGAGTCCAAATATATATATATATATATATATATATATATTACAAGTTATTTAATTTTAAAAATTTTCAAACAAAATGTGATGATGTGATAGTGGATGGGTGCCTGAAAAAGTCGTTTTTCTCCTTATTTTCAGATGAAGGGGTATTATTGTCAACAAAAAAGCTAGGGACTTTTGGGTTTAACAATATTTTGGTCGGACTTTAGACTAATTAAACACTTTAGAGGGGACCTATTATTGAATCACTCTTAATAATTTAGAAAATGAATTAACTTTTAAGAAAGTATCTGTTGGGAAAGAAAAGAAATTAAAAGAATGCTCTATACAATTAAAGCACATGCTTGAAATAGGAAGACCCCGTAGTTGATAGAACTGATTTTGGATATAATGGGCATAAAGCTATTTCTAATCCCATAATTCTTAAATCTAATGGTAGTACTAAGAATAATGTTCAACAAAAAAATATAGGACACCGTATCCTAACTCTACCTATGACACATCCACATAAGAGTTTATTTGTTCCTTTTTGTTTAGATGTGGTGTGAAAGGGCATGTGATACAAGAATGCATAAAACCTAAAAAGAAGAAAAATTCTAGGGTTGCAACTAAAAAATATAGAGAAGAATTAGGTGTTCATTCACAATTGCTTATACTAGTGAAGTTGCTAGGTGAGAAAAATTCATTGTGTAATTAGGGCTAACAATTCGTGTTTGCGAGTCGTGTTTGTGTCTTGTTAAGATATACCTATTACACAATTAACCTCAATTCGAACATGATACAATTAATTAATTGTGTTAAATGTTTAAACACAAACACGGCGTGTTAAATAAATAGGTTAATACGACACGAGTCGATAAATCTATTTATTTAATTAATAAGATTGTAATCAATTATATTTAACTTAATACAACAAAACAAATTTTTAATTTATTTAAAATAAATGATAAACAAGCTTTTAATTAAAACAACACGTACATCAGTACTCACCAACCAACTTTTTTTTATTTAATTAATAAACTTTTAATCAATAAAATTTAATTTAATACAATGAAACTAATTTTTGATTACTTTATTTTAAATATAAATAAAAAATTAGAAACAAAGCTTTCAATTAAAGCTACATGCACATCAACGCACACCACTCATGTGTGTTTAAGAAAGATGGGGAGGTAGGTAGTTCTTATATAGACACCAACCTTTGTTTGGATGGCTATGTAAGTTAGTGTAAATGGTTACCTTATGTGCCATTACGTGGTTGGAGTCCCTTCCCTCCTAACACTTTTTTCCACAAGCTTATGTTTTTTCATTGACTTTTTTCTTCTTCCTAAAATAAATATTTTTACATTTTTTTATAGCATACTTTCAATCACTCTAACTAGGGGTATAATTAGTCAAGCTGAGCTGAGTCGAGTCGAGCAATAAAGTTTTTTAAGCTCGTCTTGCAAAAGTAAACGAGCTTCAAATTGTGTTCAAGGATGGCTCGTTAATATTTTGAGCTGATCTTGAACGGGCTTTAATCGAGCCGATTGCAAGTCGAATTAGAGTAGCTTGAATTTTTATATAGTATTAGACTATTTTTGACTTAACGAGTTAAACTCGAGCTGAGCTCAATAAATTAATGTGTCTCAAAATATATTTAAGCTTAACTTGTTTATCTTGCGCCCAATCTCGAACGAGTCGATCGCGAACCAAACTCGAATAGCTTAGCTCGTTTTACAACACTAATTCCGACAATAAAGAACTGTATTCAAGAACCTTGAATTATCTTTTCAGTAGCTAATAATTTTTGAATATTTTATGATTATTAATTATTATAAAATCAATTGTATTAGAATTTTATTTTTCTTAGTGTTTTGTCATTTCATTGTTGTATCTTAAATTTAAAGTATATAACCTTTAATTACTAATGTACTAATGATCTTTGATACACGAAATAAGTTTTTTTGGATAAAATAGTTAATAACTTTTGAAATTTTATGATTATTAATTGTTATAAATGTCAAATGCATTAGAATTCTTTTTTTTTTTTTCATTAGATTTTAATTTTTTGTTGTATAATACTAAATTCAAAGATGACCTCCCACTACAAATGTAGTAATGCTTGTTGATTCTTGAAATAATTTTTAGACCATAGTCTTGTTTATCATAACTTAGAACTTATCAATTGACTCTTTAATAATTAATAACTACACAATTATATAAATGAAAAACTCAACAATCACATTTATAATAATTTATTCTTTAATAATTGATATTTTAAGTTATCACAAATGAAATTTTGCATAATCAAAACTTAGAAGTTAGAACTTATACATCCAACTCTTTAATAATAAATATATATCATGTATACTAATAATTTTTTATTGCATTATCATTTCTTTGTTGTATAATTTTAATTATTAGAGAGTTAATTGAATTTGAATTCTATTTTTCTTATTGCATTGTTATTTCTTTGTTATATAAATTTAAACCCAAATCAAATAACCTCCCAATGTTAATGTACTAGTGTCTAGTGGACTTTTATACTTAAAAATATTTATTTTTGGAAAAAATAATATAATTTCTCAAGGTATTTTTCATAATTTAACACATTGATTAAAACTGTCAAATTCACCCTATCCGTTTATCGAAAATTGAATTCAATATAATTTATGTTTATTACCATAAAATTCTTTTATTAGAATAATTAATATAATCTAGTCTAATATTTAGGAGGGAGGGGAAAGAGAGAAAGAATTGTAATATATGAGTTATTTAAGTTTAATAATATTATTTTAGAATAGTAAAGGGTTATAAGACTATTATGGTTAATTAATATACTATAGTTTATAAAATTATTAATTATTTTATTAGAATTTGACTAGTAAATTATATTAACCGATTAAGTTTATTATTAAAGTGATACATATGAATTCAACTAAAAAGTTTATTTATTTTTTCTTAAATTGTTATACATATATGATTTTTATATTAATACTTATAATACTTACATTCATGGTTAAAACTAATAATTATATAATTTAATAATTAATGAATTTTTAAAAATCCTTTTATTGTATTAATATTATAATAAGAAAATACAATATATAATCGTGTCAATTTCGAGTTAACAGGTCACTTTTCGGTTAACAGGTTAAACTTGTCATTTTCGGGGCACGGGTTAACTTTGGGTCATGGGGTATGTTTTAATAAACGGGTTAGTCGAATTAGCTCAAATATGACACGAATAGTAATTATGTTAATAATTCTAAAATAATTTTAATCTGAACACAATTAAGCCCAACCTGAAACCTACTAAATTTGCATAATTTTTGAGTCGTATTCATAGGTTGTTAGTCGTGTCCAATATTGCTAGTCCTAGAGTTCTAGTGTTAGAAAGAACTCCAATCTTAAGAAAAATACTGTTAGGACTGATTATAATTCATCTCAAGCGCATGATCCCTCTAATCTTATTCAATTTAGAAAAGTTTGGGTTAGGAAAGATATTTTAAAGCACTTTACTTTATAGGATCCTTTAGCCATAATTCCTCTAATAACAAAAATAATACTACAGAGTCCACTTTCCACACAATTAACCCAAGGAGTCCTGTCACACCCCGAATTTTCATAAACCCTGGTGAGTGAGTGAAATGAAATAAGAAAAATAAATGAAAGGTAATTAAGTAGACTTAGTTAATTATTCATTAAATGGATTTAATTGATTACACGTTTATTTTTCCATATTTTTCCAAAATTAAAAATGAAAACTTGCTACTAAACTTACTCAAAATGGTTTTTCTAATGTCAATCAAATATCTCCGCCAACCAATATTCAATATTTATCTAAGTCATGTTCAAAATTGGCCTTCAAAATAGCCCCAAAATGTCACTAAATATATCTTGGAACGATGGCCCAAATGGGTCCCAAGTACCCTAAAACATAGGCCAAGAATAGGTAAAAAATTCTACTTAAGGTAACCTAAGGAAGTGACCAAACATGACCCATAAGAATGGCCAAGCATGACCCAATAGGGTGCCCAAACATGGCTAAAAAAGGTGACCAAGGGCAAGTGTCAGAAGGCTATTAAGCAGCAGGGTAGCAAGCTGGGCGCGCAAGGGAAGCAGTGACATAGGCGTACGCGTGCACAAGGTAGGCTGGCAGGTGCGCAGGGCGTGCACAGGATGCGCAGGGCGTGCGCGGGGCATGGCTTGGGCTGTTTTCCTACAAGTTTACTATAGATAGCTACAAGTTGATTTTTTCATTTTCTGATTTTTTCTTCAAAGTGCTGCAGCTAGTTCTTCCAAGTTTTAACCTACTTCCTCAAGGTTTTTAACCCTCTATTTTTGGCACTTTTCCCATCTACATATAGGGTGTTTTACACACCTAACAACCCTTTTAATTTCATAAACTTTAACATGGTTTTCTTTGTTTTCTAAGCCTTTTTCCACCTAATATCCCACAACACAATCCATCATTTCTCTACTAGCAACCTAAATGCATTCTTTAATTTAACTAAACATTTATACATTACTTTAAACACACAATCCACCATACATACATATATACTTTAAACTTAAATGTTACAAACTTCATGCTTAGTACAATTTTAGGGCCTTACCCATTGTTTTCATACTATACAAGATTTCTACAAGTAGATACACATGTCTTAAGGCTTATGCCCTCATACATACAAAAATGTGCCCCAAGGGCCAAATGTCCTTCGTGGTTCATTTCTCCTCTGCTCTTCAAGACTTCATCAAGTCTTAAGTATTGGGAGCCTCATCTATAATATGATATCCCACGAGGGGTCAACTCAACTGTTGGTATGACATAATGCTAATACAAGGAACAAGGTTAAGACGTTGCATGTGCAAGTGTACAATTATAAGCTATAACCCTGCAATCTCTCAATGCTATGAAATGGCAATATACATGACACACACACATGCAACTCTATGCCACACTCATGTCTCGCTTCACGACTCTTCCCCGTTGGACACGAGTACCAATCGTATGTCTCGCTTCACGGTCCATCCCCGTTGGATCACGAGTACCATGACCAATTTTAGGTTTTTCACCATAGGATCTACACCCTCATAATTCATAGTGTAGAGATTTGAAAAATGAGGAAAATTTTTTCGTTTTTTCTGGTAGGACATTTCGCAAGCATTGTTTTGTCAGTTTTATCGGTAAAACATTTTTCTTGAAATTTCTCACCGAATGACATGTTTAGAGGCATATTTGAAGGGTGTCATAGAATAGAAATATGCTTAGAATATTGTGAGGTAACTGCTGTAAAAATTTGAGCCAAAACGGAAATGGTTTCCGGAACTAGACAAAAAGGGCGTTCGGGTGGCCCGG
This sequence comes from Nyssa sinensis, assembly GCA_008638375.1. Taxonomy (NCBI): domain Eukaryota; kingdom Viridiplantae; phylum Streptophyta; class Magnoliopsida; order Cornales; family Nyssaceae; genus Nyssa; species Nyssa sinensis. The sequence goes on along the minus strand of CM018041.1, from coordinate 22,184,685 downwards.
GTGGAACGGGCCTAAACCGACCTCAAATGAAAATGTTTTCTTCTAAAAGTTTTCATTTAAAATAATTTTATGAATATTGGATGAAACTTAATTTCGAATTGAAGTGTTTAGGAACGGGTTGTAGAGTAACGGTTTCCGGGCTCATTAAGGGCAAAATGGTCATTTGTCCTTAACCCTTTGGTCCCTCACTATAAATAGGACACTTAGACACAAATTTATATATAATTCATTTTTTATATGCAGTAGGTCACGTTCTTGAGAGAGAGAGAGAGAGAGAGAGAGAGAGAGAGATAGAGAAAAGCCCTAGCTTTTTTAAGTTTCAAGCCTCCGAAACACACATTTCGAGTGGGATTTTCACCGAGATTCCTTCTGAGAAATTGTTCCCCTCCCCAAGATATATATTTTCACTAAACATTTTGGCTATCCAAAAAATACAGCTTCCACAGTTGGAGAAAAACTGATTTAGGCATGGTTTCTTGCTAAGCTAGTAATAGATTTAGTTTTTCCTACCTTATTACATGTTGATTGACTTGTTTAGATGTCTATTTCATGTTAGGAAGTTACCTAAGAGGTGTTTCTTTGAAGGACTTAGAGTTGGTAATTTGGGGCTTTATGTATTCTTTGGTTTATTTGATGTTTTGTTGCCATGAGGATGACGTATCTTGTCTTTGTATTTGATTGTTGTATTTGATGTGTATTTATGTTGATGTTTACTTGATATCTTGGAAGAAAATTGATGATGTAATGTATTAGTGCTTCATGGAATTTAGTGACCTTGTGAAATTTATTATGTTTTTGTGAGTTGGTAAAATTGCGTAATTATGGTTTAAAAAATGTGTTGATGAGTGTAGTTATGGCATATGTTATGTGAAGCATGGTATGGACATTTAAAGTTATGAATTATGTGGGGTTTAATGCATGACTTGAAAAGGGACACCATGTGTTTGATCATTTGTCACATTGAACTTGCATGATGAAATCATGGCATCTTGGCATAATGTGATTCCTTGGAAACATGGTGTGAGTGAGCACGTAGTGCTGGACATTATGAGGGTGTATATCCTGTGGTGAAAAACCCAAAATTGGCCATTAGGTACTCGCATGCCTACGGGGTCCGGATCGTAAAGCGAGGCATATATTGGTGCTTGCATGCCAACGGGGAAGAACCGTGAAGTGAGACATGGGTGTGGCATAGAGTTTGCATGTGTGCGTCATGCATAGTGCATTTGCAATACATTGAACAACGGGAGGGGAAAGTATAGCTTGAAAATGTACACTTGCACATGCCACGTCCTAAATTTGTTGCTAGTATTAGTGAGTTATCATACTAGCAGCTGAGCTGACTCATTCGTGGGCAACATATTTCAGATGAGGCACCAGCTGCTTGAGACTTCCTTGAGTGTTGAAGAAAAAGGAAGGAAATGGATTTTGTAGAAGATTTGACCTTGGGGGCATGTTTTGAATGCATGGGCATAAGCCCACTTTATTGTATTTTATATTTGACACAAAAACTGTAAACTTTAGGCCATTTTACCTTGTATGAACTGTAACCCAAAATGAATGTATGATAATTATGGTTTAAGGCATATTGTATGGATATGTTGGACCTAGTTAGTACATGTTTAATTTTGAAGGACTTGTGACCACCGGGTGATGATTGATTGTTGATGAAATAATAATCATATATGTTATGAAAAATTAGGTGGGTTTACTTAAATTTGTATGTGAATTTTGTGAATATTAAGTGATGAAAATACTTGGGAAAACAAGGGGAAACTATGTCCAAATTTTGGTATAATCAAGAGAGAAATAGGTGTGGATATGACCATTTAAAAAGAGCTAAAAAAAATGTCAAAATGGGGGTTTAGGAACCTTGAACAAGTGGGCTAAAAGTGTGAAGAAAAGAGGGTTTAAAAGTGTCACGCCCCGAATTTCGGCAAACCCGGGGCGCGACTGACGAGATAGAAAATAAAGTAAATAAAAGGACAAGGTAAATAAATCCACTAAAACATGAGTCCATCCCCATCAATACATAAGATAACATGAATACATCATTCATAGGTCATTCGGGCTTAAGCCCTTACATTACGAAACATAGGTCCCACAGACCAAAATATAACAAGTGTCTCCTCCTATCAAAGCATCACTGGGTCTCAAATAGCTGGAGGGTCCTCATCTGAAAATGTTGCCCACGAATGGGTCAGCTCAACTGCTGGTATGATGAAATGCTAATGCAAGAAATAAAGCTAAGGCGTGGCATGTGCAAAGTGTACATTTATCTCTAAATGTCATTCAAAGCATCGCAGTAATATATGAATGGTATGCGTGACGCACCCATGCACAACTCTATGCCACACCCATGTTTCTTTTCCGGGTACTCCCCGATGCAATGGCCAATTTTGGGTTTTTCACCACAGGATCTACACCCTCATAATGCAATGCTCAACCCACACTATGTTCTCAAAGGATTCATCATATGCCAATATGCTAATGCAATCTCAATGAACATGGTTATCAATAATATAGCATGCTCGAACAATAACATATAACTCATCAGTCAACTCCATATACAAGCATATCTTATCTTATCAACTTAAACACATGTCATGATTCACATCCATCATTCACTAAATTTTCATAAAGTACAAGTGACATGCAAGCATGTGAGCAATCAACCCTAAATCATCAAGTAAACACATTCCACATAAGCACATAAGTTATTCCAGTCATTCACAAATATTCCTAACTTAACTTCATTTCTAACATTAGCAAAACACCATACCTGAGGGGTCAGTCACAACCCAAGAAGAACGTGCACGATATGTAACTGAACCGGTCAATGAAGATGCAAGAGATCAGATCTCCCTCTCCTGTCCTGTAAGTGTCCCTAAAAACATAAATTCCCACTCAGTCTATTTTCATTTGAATTTATGCTATTCATCAAATTTTATGTCTTTAAATTTATAGGTTTCTATTCTGCTAAATTAAACTCTACCATTGGTTCTAGGACGTTGAAGAAAATAAGTTTAGGTTTTCCTAGAATTCGATTTGGACATCTGGGTTCAAAAGGGCAAAACAGTCATTTTGCACTTTACACGTGTCCTTACATTTCGTGACCTCTTTTCACAAATCGGACTCCACGGTTGATTCCGGAATGTTCGAGATAATAAAATTTCACTATTTGTTTACCTAATTCGGAGTTCGTTTGACAGTGTTTCAAGTTAGGGGCATTTTGGTAATTTTAAGGGTTACGACGGGTCTTTTAATTTTTGGGACCCCGTCTCGTAAAACGGACCTCACCATTGGTCTCAGAATGGTCGAGATAGTCAAAACACACTAATGACTTGTCCCATTTGGACTCCGGGATATTTTGAATATTTAATTAATTAAATTAATTAAATTAATTAATTAATTTAATTAATAATTTATTAATATTTTATTCATGGGGGTCAAGCATAATTAATCAAAGTTCTGGGGTTCAAAATCAGATTTCTTTAAGTTCTGGGTTAAGGTTCAATTTCCAAAGGTTCAAGGTTCAAATTGAAATTAATCAAAATTCACTGTTCCCAATTCGATTACCCAAACAGGGACTTACCTAGAACAGGGATAGGATATCCCTGTTCCTATTCCAATTTAAATCTTTTAATTTCTTACACTTGCAACCAAACGGGCCAAATTCCATTTTAATTTAAAACAGTAGGCCGACACGTGGCAGGGGCGGATCAGCCCCGCCCGACCCGGATCCGGATCCGACCCGGTCACCCCATCTCCTTCCCCGATTTTTCGGTAGGGCAACAGTAGGTTTCCGGCGCCTTCTCCGGCGCCGGCGACCGATCTCCGGCGAGTTTTCTCAGTTTTCAAAATGCCATTTTCTCCCCCTTTTCACGTAGATCACATCCCCAACCTCCATCTTCCTCAAAACCTCCTCCATCTCCACGAAATAGAGGGTCAAACCCTCGGTCAACTCTCCGGCCAACTCCTTCCCTTTCATTTTTGTCACTGTTTGGTCACGGGTTTCCTCCCATTTTCATCCTACAGGTTTCCTGTGTTCAAGAGGAACAGTTCCTCATGGCCTTAGCAAGTTTTTAAACACAAAACCCCTAAAACCCGATTATTGCCCCCTACCTGCAACCCTCATTTTCTCTCTCATTTCTCAACCATTTCTTCTCATTCTTTTTGCAAATTAATCCCTACATTATGCTCTCTAAGATCCTATAATTCAAATCAATTAAAATGATTTTAAAAAAATTGAAACAGAAGGGGTTTACCCGTGGCTTCTCTGTTGTTTCTCTCTCTAGCCGTGCCCACTTCCACCTTTCTGGTTTCTCCTCGAGCTTCCTCTCCTTCTTCACAGTCTAGAACTCTCTCTCTCTCTCTCTCTCTCTCTCTCTCTCTCTCTCTGTTTCTCTCTTCTTTCTCTTTCTTTCCTTCTCTTCTCTTCCTACCTGAGACCAACTTTCTTTTTCTCTTCACTTTCTCTCTCTATATCTCTCTCTCTCCAAGACCAGCCTTTCTGCATCAGAACTGCCCCTCCCATACCCTGATCTCTCTTTCTACACTCCACCAACCATACCTGCCACACCATCCCTTGTTGAGTGTGTAACACTCAACACATGCACACACACACACGGCACACACACACACACACACTGTTTCATACACATGTATATATTTATATACACTTATATATTTACACATTTTATACACACACTCACATGTATACACATATACACAACATATAATTTAAATTATATATACATATATATATATATACACACATACACACACATCCATCATCATAATAATAATAATAATAATAATAAAAATAATAATATTAACAAAGAAAATAAATAAACAAAGGAAAAAAAAATCCATGTCATAACATCCTTCCCTCCTTACAAAAATTTCGTCCCGAAATTTAAAATAACATAAAACAAAAGAAAATACATCACTGATCAAACAACTCAGGGTACCTAACTCGAACCTCGGCCTCACGCCCCCAAGTAGCCTCCTCAACCCCATGATGGTTCCAACGAACCTTGACCAAAGGGATGGTCCTGTCTCGCAAAACCTGGTCCCTCGAGTCCAATATTTCTACGGGTCTCTGGTCATAGGAAGCGTCCCCCCTCTAACTGAAGATCTACCCAGTCAAGTACATGTGAGGGGTCGGGATGGTACTTTCTCAACATGGGGACATGGAAGACGTCATGAACTCCAGATTGCTGTGGTGGTGAGGCCAGCTTATAAGCTACCTTTCCAACCCTCCCAAGAATCTCAAAGGGGCCTAAAATTCGTGGTGATAGCTTTTTACTACGCCTAAATTTCCTCAAACCTCGTCGGGGGATATCTTGAGGAACACATGGTCCCTCACCTCAAATGACAAGGGTCGTCGCCCCCTCTATCTGCATAACTCTTCTGACAACTCTGGTTGGCAACAAGCGCTGCCTGATCACTTGTATCTTGTCTGTGGTCTCACGGACTATATCGAATCCCAAAACAATTGTCTCCCTTACCCCTGTCCAATGCACCGGTGAACTGCTAGCTACGGTTGCAGGCAAACTCTACCAAAGCAAGGTGATCCTCTCAGCTACCCCTGAAGTCCATAACGCAGTCTCTAAGCATGTCCTCTAGGATCTGAATGGCACGCCCTGACTGACCATCAGTCTGAGGATGAAAGGTAATACTAACTTAGCTGAGTCCTTAAGGCTGTCTAGAAGCGCTGCCAAAACCGTGCAGTGAAACGTGGGTCCCTATCCCAAACAACGGATAAGGGAATTCCATGTGGTCATACTATCTTCGTCATAGTAATTAAAAGATCAATGCAAAATGTATTGTAACATGTAGACGTGCAGCCTTGCCTATGGATCACTCACCTCTCCCTCAGCCAGGCGATGTGGAATGCATTACCTCCTCCCATTACCATATCCTCCGTAGGCTTCGCCTCACCGGTAGGCGTGCAGCGGTGTGCAGACATCTCCACACTCCCTGCTAGGGTCTGGTGCTAATCCCATCTGTAACGACTCACACCACATGGTATAGCACATAATGAAATCCTCAAAACACATTGGCCCATCAATGCCACTCCCTCTCAATTTCCATCCAAGTATCACGACTTATCTCAACAACTCAACACAATAAAAAGTAAAGGAACTTCTCACTGATCACAAAGATACCCCAAGGTCTCTCACACATGCTATGTCATCCAATATGCCTCACATTAATCCATAAAATCACCTAGTGATTTATCTCAATGGCATAAATACACATTATCCGCACTACAATGCAATCTCATCATCCAGTATTTTCTAAGTACCCTAATTACCCACAAGATATCCACAGTACAATCTAAAAGTAAAGCTATCATCTCTCACCTTAGTCTATATATAACCAAGACTAAGTGTCATGTACTGATGAGGACTAGTCTATCCATTTTATGTACGCATATATCGATTGGGTATACAAATGTAGACTGCGTTGTTTATGTACTCTAGTCATGAAACTTAAGTCAATATACCAAGGTTCAGAAGAATAAAACACTAGTGATACTCTTCATCAATTTCCTTCACGGATCTATATCCATTTTCACACACATGTATCAACGCACACATACAAACACGTTTAAGCATTCTTTTATACATGCATTTATAACAATCAGTCTGTGTATATAAAAAAAAAATGAAGTCATGATCAAAGCACCATAATAGTCACTCAACTAGCATGCTTATATAGAGTAAAAGTACAACATTCAATAGCTAATACGTAGCTTACTACTTCAGCACCCAGTATAAAATTCCATTCCAGGAATACACACATACATAAAATAAGTACATATCTGTTGTACGGGTAACCAGGCAGATTCCCAATCCCTACGGATATTCAGGCTCATAGCCTATCTCACAGACAACAAACATACAGTCTACTATTTAACCTCATTTGTTATACTGTATAAAGGCAAGCATTGAATCCTAGATCATCAATAACCAAGCACACCACACATGGCACAATTTCACAAACTAAGATAATAAGCACTCATCTAATCATGCAATCCAAACCAATCCTAATTTAACTTAAAGTCTAACCTCTCTTAACCCACAATAAGGTCAAATTAAGAAGGATTTACGGACACCCCATGAAACAAAGAAAGTACCTCCCTCAGGAGTACACATTATCTCTCTTCCCCTGTAGTAGCCTATACTCGTCTAAAGTGTAAAGAACCGATCTATCTCCAACATAATACCAATACTAGACGCCTCAAATAAGATGAAGAATCCAAATAAGGCATGTGGTCAGCTACCTCTATCGAGTAATCTCTACAGATTCTTGTCAGCATCATTCTACCCCTAACGTCATGGCAACATAGTAAATATGCATGAATGAGATGCACTATTGTCTATCAATATGTTGGTCCATAAACTAACACAACAAATGTACCTCAAGGTTCTGAAGGTCCAAAAAGGGTGGGTGACTCCAGGCTGACTACTGCATAACGCCACTCTGAGTGGTCTGGTCCTGTCTATCACCCCTCTCATTGAGAGTCCCGGCACTCAATACTGTAGGTGCATGCTGAAAACACGGCGTCGGAGGTCCCTGACCCAATAGTGGCCGTGGAAGAGGCACTTGGGTACACTGCTGGTAATGTGGCTCCCCTAAGTCCTGGGAAATCGGCCTCTGAGGACAGTTGGCCCTGACATGGCCAGTCTGGTGGCATACAAAACAAAGTCGTGGAGTCCCCTGTCCTTGACCCTGTGCTGGTGATGAAAATGACTCCTGACTAGGCTCGATCCTCTGTCTCAGGCTGGGATCCCTCAAAGGACAAGTGGCCATCTTGTCGCCAGGCTGTCTACAACAAAAACAAGTAATGGTCCCTTGGGATGTGGAGGTTGATATGGAAGAAGTACCAACCCGAAACCTTTTAGGTGGTCTCCTACCAGTGCGAGTCTGGGTGGTTATAGATATCTGTGCAGAAGAAGCACGAGCTCGAAACCTCTTCAATGGCCTCTTACCAGTGTATATCGGGGTAGACCTAGGGACCTGTGCTGGGGTCGCCCCGCTCTGGGTCTGGGGCTCTCTAACTCCTCTAAGCTCAGCCAACTCTGTCTTAGCCCTGACCGCTCTCGTCACTACCTCCTGTATAGTGTGAAGGCATTCCCGTATAATGGTCGCTATGTCCCCAGAACCACTAGTTTGCCCTACCTCCACTAGAGCAGGTGTAAAAGTGACGGCCTCCTCGGCTGTACCATCTATAGAAGTAGCAGCTCGGGGCCAACTATGCCACGGTGGTGCAGTGGTCCTAGGCTCATCATGTCCAGGTGGTATAGGTCTGGGAGTAGCTTGTCTCGGTGGCATGTCTACAAGTTCAAAGAAAAGAAAAATTAATACCCCATTTTTTTTTTTTTAGACACTTGTGTTAAAAGAACATTAAGTAGGTACCTATCAACACTTCACCATTTGGAAGTAACAACCACAATACGTTATGACACACTTGCCTAATCAATATCTACGTAACCAATGTCAATCACCACCACCCGTTGGTTATACTAAACAATTCACACCGAGTTCTAACATAACCCTCTACTAAGAAGGATTTTATCTCAACAATGTAACACACGCATACTTAAACACTTGAACACTAGCAAGGTTTAACTCCCGGTGAATACTATCCAAACAATACATCTCCCACAACCTGGGTTTAACACAAGAACATCCTTAAAAACCTAAGGAGAAACACTCTAGGTATCCGTCTATATACAAAAAGGGCTCCACAAGTCCAAATCCTTATTCCAGCATTTTAAGGGTTGATGTGTCTTTTATTATCTCTTACTTTTATAGCTAGGTGATAACCCTTCATGAATCACAGCTCCTTTCATTACTGGCTGATGGGGCGCCATCCATCAACCGTAACTCAAGACCTGAGACCAATCCAGTCTGTATAAATGTCATAGTCATAGTACTATAATCCATGAAAATTGGTTACTAACCTAGCACACTCATCCAAAATCCACAAAAAAAAAATAGTCAACCAGGTAAACAACTCGGTTCACAACCTATCTCCTAAGTAACTAGGCATAATGTCTACCTTGTAGATAACTAAGGGTACAACCCACACCTCAACTAACTAGGCATACGGCCTATCCCATAAAATATACAGCCTACTACATAGACCTGAGTTTCTAACCTTAGTCATGTCCTCGTCAACGACTAGCATTTGACAGGCGGTATACGTCACAGGTCATAATATATGTACTTAAGAATTCTCTCACACTTTATATATGTCATGCTTCTCACTGCATTAAATCACATAATCATATATCGTAACATAGCATCTAGTAACATGTGATCACAACAATCATGCTTCAAATGCACATATAATCACATAACACACAAAATCCTATCGCATGCTACTAACAGTTCACTCTAAGTCTCATTTTCTTCTCTAGGGTCTCATGGTGTTAAACAACACCCCACAGTCTCTAGGTATTCGAACCTATGCTCTGATACCACGTTGTCACGCCCCGAATTTCGGCAAACCCGGGGCGCGACTGACGAGACAGAAAATAAATTAAATAAAAGGACAAGGTAAATAAATCCACTAAAACATGAGTCCATCCCCATCAATACATAAGATAACATGAATACATCATTCATAGGTCATTCAGGCTTAAGCCCTTACATTACGAAACATAGGTCCCACAGACCAAAATATAACAAGTGTCTCCTCCTATCAAAGCATCACTGGGTCTCAAATAGCTGGAGGGTCCTCATCTGAAAATGTTGCCCACGAATGGGTCAGCTCAACTGCTGGTATGATGAAATGCTAATGCAAGAAATAAAGCTAAGGCATGGCATGTGCAAAGTGTACATTTATCTCTAAATGTCATTCAAAGCATCGCAGTAATATATGAATGGTATGCGTGACGCACCCATGCACAACTCTATGCCACACCCATGTTTCTTTTCCGGGTACTCCCCGATGCAATGGCCAATTTTGGGTTTTTCACCACAGGATCTACACCCTCATAATGCAATGCTCAACCCACACTATGTTCTCAAAGGATTCATCATATGCCAATATGCTAATGCAATCTCAATGAACATGGTTATCAATAATATAGCATGCTCGAACAATAACATATAACTCATCAGTCAACTCCATATACAAGCATATCTTATCTTATCAACTTAAACACATGTCATGATTCACATCCATCATTCACTAAATTTTCATAAAGTACAAGTGACATGCAAGCATGTGAGCAATCAACCCTAAATCATCAAGTAAACACATTCCACATAAGCACATAAGTTATTCCAGTCATTCACAAATATTCCTAACTTAACTTCATTTCTAACATTAGCAAAACACCATACCTGAGGGGTCAGTCACAACCCAAGAAGAACGTGCACGATATGTAACTGAACCGGTCAATGAAGATGCAAGAGATCAGATCTCCCTCTCCTGTCCTGTAAGTGTCCCTAAAAACATAAATTCCCACTCAGTCTATTTTCATTTGAATTTATGCTATTCATCAAATTTTATGTCTTTAAATTTATAGGTTTCTATTCTGCTAAATTAAACTCTACCATTGGTTCTAGGACGTTGAAGAAAATAAGTTTAGGTTTTCCTAGAATTCGATTTGGACATCTGGGTTCAAAAGGGCAAAACAGTCATTTTGCACTTTACACGTGTCCTTACATTTCGTGACCTCTTTTCACAAATCGGACTCCACGGTTGATTCCGGAATGTTCGAGATAATAAAATTTCACTATTTGTTTACCTAATTCGGAGTTCGTTTGACAGTGTTTCAAGTTAGGGGCATTTTGGTAATTTTAAGGGTTACGACGGGTCTTTTAATTTTTGGGACCCCGTCTCGTAAAACGGACCTCACCATTGGTCTCAGAATGGTCGAGATAGTCAAAACACACTAATGACTTGTCCCATTTGGACTCCGGGATATTTTGAATATTTAATTAATTAAATTAATTAAATTAATTAATTAATTTAATTAATAATTTATTAATATTTTATTCATGGGGGGTCAAACATAATTAATCAAAGTTCTGGGGTTCAAAATCAGATTTCTTTAAGTTCTGGGTTAAGGTTCAATTTCCAAAGGTTCAAGGTTCAAATTGAAATTAATCAAAATTCACTATTCCCAATTCGGTTACCCAAACAGGGACTTACCTAGAACAGGGATAGGATATCCCTGTTCCTATTCCAATTTAAATCTTTTAATTTCTTACACTTGCAACAAAACGGGCCAAATTCCATTTTAATTTAAAACAGTAGGCCGACACGTGGCAGGGGCGGATCAGCCCCGCCCGACCCGGATCCGGATCCGACCCGGTCACCCCATCTCCTTCCCCGATTTTTCGGTAGGGCAACAGTAGGTTTCTGGCGCCTTCTCCGGCGCCGGCGACCGATCTCCGGCGAGTTTTCTCAGTTTTCAAAATGCCATTTTCTCCCCCTTTTCACGTAGATCACATCCCCAACCTCCATTTTCCTCAAAACCTCCTCCATCTCCACGAAATAGAGGGTCAAACCCTCGGTCAACTCTCCGGCCAACTCCTTCCCTTTCATTTTTGTCACTGTTTGGTCACGGGTTTCCTCCCATTTTCATCCTACAGGTTTCCTGTGTTCAAGAGGAACAGTTCCTCATGGCCTTAGCAAGTTTTTAAACACAAAACCCCTAAAACCCGATTATTGCCCCCTACCTGCAACCCTCATTTTCTCTCTCATTTCTCAACCATTTCTTCTCATTCTTTTTGCAAATTAATCCCTACATTATGCTCTCTAAGATCCTATAATTCAAATCAATTAAAATGCTTTTAAAAAAATTGAAACAGAAGGGGTTTACCCGTGGCTTCTCTGTTGTTTCTCTCTCTAGCCGTGCCCACTTCCACCTTTCTGGTTTCTCCTCGAGCTTCCTCTCCTTCTTCACAGTCTAGAACTCTCTCTCTCTCTCTCTGTTTCTCTCTTCTTTCTCTTTCTTTCCTTCTCTTTTCTTCCTACCCGAGACCAACTCTCTTTTTCTCTTCACTTTCTCTCTCTATATCTCTCTCTCTCCAAGACCAGCCTTTCTGCATCAGAACTGCCCCTCCCATACCCTGATCTCTCTTTCTACACTCCACCAACCATACCTGCCACACCATCCCTTGTTGAGTGTGTAACACTCAACACATGCACACACACACACGGCACACACACACACACACACACACTGTTTCATACACATGTATATATTTATATACACTTATATATTTACACATTTTATACACACACTCACATGTATACACATATACACAACATATAATTTAAATTATATATACATATATATATATATATACACATACACACACATCCATCATCATAATAATAATAATAATAAAAATAATAATATTAACAAAGAAAATAAATAAACAAAGGAAAAAAAAATCCATGTCATAACAAAAAGACTTGGAAAAAAAATTCAAAAATTAGAAAAATTGGTTGCAGCCATGAAGAGTAACTTGAAAAATATCAGAATCTGCTCTTTGTGCTCCAGTACCTTGAACAGTGCAGGAACCAGCCCCAGCCGCCGCAGCCCACGCGCATGCCTGCGCGCTGCGCGCCCTGCGCCCCACACCGCGCGTGCCTGCCCGCGCCCATGCCCCTGCCGCGCGCCTGCTGCTGCCCATGCGCGCGCCCACTGCTGCCTTGCATGCTGCCACCTGCTGTCCAACCCATGGGCAGCCATTGTTTTGGCCATGTTATGACCTATTTTCCAAGGGCATTTTGAGGCTATTAAATCATAAGTTTCACCTAAACTTTTGAGTTCATTTGAGACCATTTTAGGCCATTATATAAAGCCAAGTTGGGGTAATTTATGGGACACTTTTTAGGCATAAATCAAGGCCATGTTTGACCATTTACTTGGACCATTTTAGGTGAGATTTCTTGACCCATTTATGGACTATATCTTAGACTATCTTTGGGGTCATTTGAGACATCACTTTAGGGGATTTTTGGGGATACTTAAAGGTTATTTTAAGGACCATTTTCAAACATGATTTAAATTGATTGGAGCATTAATTGGAACAAGCATTTAAGTTTAATCTTGACCACTTCTTGGACTATACCTTAGGGTATTTTGGGACCCTTTTTGGGCAACCGTTATAGGGCATTTTGAAAAAGGTTTTGAGAACATTTTGAGAACCGTTTTTAAATATGATTTAAAGTATTTGGGCGTTAATTGAGAGGAGTACTTGAGTTATGTTGAGGAACGATTTTGAGTTATATTGAATGTCGAATCTTTACTTAAATTGTTGGGAGAAACTTGAGGAATGATGATGGAGATTTCAATTAAATTTACTGCATTGTCTTTTTTTTTTTTTTTTCTTTTTTTTCGTTCAGTCGCTGCTGGGGTTCGTGGAAATCCGGGGCGTGACACATAGCACTTATGTGCTCAACCTACACTATGTTTCCAAAGGTTCACACCATGCCAATATGCCTTGATTTTTCTATGCAATCTCAAAGAGGCATTTTATCAAATACATGGTATACACCTTAAATCATGCATCATCCATAAAGTAAATTCTAACTTTCAAACCATATAACTTTTTTCACATAAACATATGTTATATACAATCAATTTAAACACATGCTCATGTTACATGTTCACTATATTACCAATTCTCAAAGAACACATAATTACACAAAGTATCAATGCATTAAACAACCATATCTTCCAAAACACAAGGTCTATTCACACGAACATAAGCCACAATGTAATGAATCAAACATATCTTCAAGTTACATGTTCATCATTTTGACAAATTCTCAAATAACTCAAAGAACACACAAGTATACAAATTTCTAACTCTAGGTTTTTCAAAGAAATTACATCCTAAGTGATTTTCTAATAACAAGTAAACATATAAATCACTCAATCAACATATAAAACATTCCTAAACTTAACCATATTCTTTACTTAGCAAGATATCATACCAAAAAGGATTTTTCTCAACCCTAGGGAGTTGTGATCGCTTTGAAGCTGAACCAATCAGTGAGAATGTAGCCGTTGACATGGGGAACAACTTCCTAGAAGGAAGCCTTCTGAGATTCCAAGGCTAGAGATGTGTTTTGGAAGCTTGAAAGTTGAAAAACCCTAGGTTTTCTTCATCTTTCTCTCCATGCATGACCTGCAGCTCCTTTCTCAAACTAATTCTATATATTTTTTAGCCTAAGTGCTCTATTTATACTAAAGGGGCCAAGGGGTAAAAAGATCCTTTTGCCGTTAATAAGCTCGGGACCCCGTTACACTACAACCCGTCTCCAAACGCTTCAATTTGACATTCTGGTTTAGCCAAAGTTCTTAAAATTATTTTAAATGATAATTTTTTAAAAACTTTATTTTTGCCTATGGCTAAATGCGGCCGGGTTCACCCGGGCCACCCGGGATGTCCTTTATGGTCTATTTTTGAAACTATCGTCGATTAGGCTCAAATTTTTACAAGAGGTGTATTTTAACATTCTAAGCATATTTATATTCTATAACATACTTAAAATATGATTCTAAACATGACTTATGCCTAAATGATGAATGTATAATGCCATACCAACAAACAGTGCATGAATAGTGCCCTACCGACAAAAACTAAAAATTTATCCTGATTTTTCAGGTCTCTACATCATTCCCCCCTTAAAGAAATTTTGTCCCAAAATTTAGAAATGTACCTCTTCGACAAAATTTAGCAAAAGCAATACAAAACGCGTTGTAACATGGAGACGCGCAACCTTACCTATGGATCCTTCACCTTTCCCTTCCTTAGGCGATGTGGGATGCATTACCCTCTCCCCCCAAAGGAACCTCATCCTCCGGGTCGGGTGTGTTGCGGCGTGCAGACATCCCCACACTCTAGGGTCCGGTTTTGATACCATCTTTAACGGCCCATTCCACATGGCACAATGCATAATGAAATCCTCAAACATGATGGCTTATCAATGCCAACTTTCCAAATCCATCCAAGCATCATGACCCACCTCAGTAATATAACATAATTAAAATATAAAATTCTCAATGCCCATAAGGATACCTCAAAATCTCTTAATATAATTGATGGCCATCTAACTAATCACAAATTAAGCTATGTAATCATCTAGTAATTCATCACCATGTCATCAATATATCACTTGCATCTGAATGTATTTCAATAATCCAATATTCTTCAAGTACTATAATTATCCACAAGACATCAACAACATAATCTTAAAACAAAGTCATCACCATCCACCTTAGTCTATTTATAACTGAGACTAAATATCAAGCATCAATGAAGATTAACCTATTAATTTCAAGCACATATATATATATATATATGTTAATTGGATATTCGAATGTAGACAATGTATTCCAAACATGAAACCTAAGGCAATATATCAAGGTTAAAAAAAAAAACCAAATGGTCTTAAACCTTGATATCCGAATATAGACTAATGTCTTGGGTTTTTTTTTTTACCTTGATATTAGAGAAGGAAAAAAATATATCCCAATTTCATCTAAGGTTATTCTAATTCATCACCATTCTAATCAATATATCAAATAAGGTGTCAAAACAAATAAGATTCTTAGTGAAACTCTTTACCAATTTAACTATGAATATATAAATCTGTAGACACATGCATCAACACACACATATATACAAACATGATTAAGCACACCCTTATACATGCATTAATATCAATCCAGTCTGTATAGATATCATAGTCGTAATACTGTAACCTAAGAATATCAGGTACTAACCTAGCATAGATATATAAAATCAACAAGTAACAGTTAACAACTACCACATAGCTTACCACATAGACACTGAAGTATGGATCCATCCTAAGAATATACATATACATAAATAGGCATACAACCTACTAAATAGGTAACTAGGCACACATCCAATCCTATAGATGTCCAAGCTTATAACCTATCTTATAAATAACTAAGCATATAACCTATCTCATAATTCATTTGGTCTATTAAATAGATATAAGCATCTAGCCACAGTTGGTCAAAAATCAAGTATACCACATACCCCTAGCAAATCAAGAAAATAAGCACGTTATACAATTACACATACTAAAGCAACAAGCACACACATAATCATGTAATTCAAACCAGCCCAATTAACTTAAAGTCTCACCTCTCCTAACTCATGACAGAGTCAATCCTAGAAGGATCCACGAACACCCCACTACCTGATACAACATAGCCTAGAAACTATACCTCCTAAAGCCAAAACTCACACTTCGAGAACTTAGTAAACAAACGATGGTCCCTCAAAATCTGTAACACAATCTGTAAGTGAAAAGTATGCTCATCCTTAGAAGGTGAATAAATCAAAATGTCATCAACAAAGACCACTACAAACTGATCTAAATAAGGACTAAAGATACGATGTATCAAGTCCATAAATGCCACTGGGGCATTCATCACACCAAATGGCATAACTACAAACTCATAATGGCCATAACGAATGCGTAAAAGCTGTCTTTGCCACATCCTCCTCCCATACACTCAACTGATGATACCTCGATCTAAAATCGATCTTTGAGTAACATCTCAAACCCCTAAGCGGATCAAAAAATTCATCTATCCTCGGTAATGGGTACTTATCCTTGATAGTGATCTGGTTCAGTCTCCTATAATCCACACACAAACGTAATGTCCTATCTTTTTTCTTTGCAAACAATGCTGAAACACCCCACGGTGAAGTATTAGGACGAATAAAACCCTTACCTTGCAAATCAGTTAACTGTTTTTCAGCTCTTTCAACTCAGCTGGAGCCATACGGTAAGGTGGAATGGAAATAGGCATAGTGCCTAGAATAAGCTCTATCGTGAACTTTATTACTCGTCTCGGCAGTAGACTAGTCAAGTCATCCGAAAAGACATTTGCGATCTCCTCTACTACTGGCAATAATACACTCTCTGTAGTCCCACTTCCATTTATTATCAAACTAGCCAACATATAGCTATGACCTCCCCAACTCTTGGAATCATACAAGGGTGGAACTAAGAAATTTCCACGATCCCCCGTGAAATAAAAACTATCCCCCTTAGGAGTATACATTATCACTCTCCCCCTGTAGTAGTCTATACTCGCCTGAAAAGCAAACAATCAATCCATCCCCAATATAATATCAAAACTAGACAAGTCAAGTAGAATGAAGTCAAAAGAAAGGATGCAATCCATTCTCTCTATCGAGCAATCTCTACAGATCCTCTTTAGTGTCACACTACCCCCCAACTGGTGTGTCAACATGCAATGGCACATCTAGCTAATCTATTTCTAACCCTAAGCAACAAATATAATATGTTATGACACACTTGCCTAATCAACACTTATATAACTCACGTCAACCATCCCCACCTATTGTTTACAATAAGAAAATAACATTTAACCGAGTTCTAACACAGTCTTTTGCAAGAAAAAATTTATTTAAGCTACACAATATATATACATGTTCAAGTTATGCTAGTGTTCAACTAGCCCAACTAACCTAAGGTCTAAACCCTACCCATTGTTCCAAGACATTAGATCTTAGATCTTACGTCAATTGGGGCTACCAAGTTTCATAGAGTAGGAACAAGCATTATTTAGAAATTCAGCTTTTACTCATCTAATGTATTCTACATCCCATGTCATTCTCCCATAATGCTACATGATATTATGAAGGCAAACAAGCATCAATCTATCATATATGTAAATATATACTAAGTTACCACATCCAATCATGTCAATACACATATTACCCATATCATGTGCCACACTGCATTAAATCACGTAATCATGCATCATAGTATAGCATTAACTAACACAAAATCACAACATGCAATGCTTCAAGTATAAATAACCACATAACACACAAGGTCCTATCTCATACCACCGACAGTTCACACTAAGTCACATGCTCTCCTTTAGGTTCCCATAGTGTTCAACAACACCCTATCGTCGCTAGGTATTTTCAAACTAGATCTCTAATACCAAGCTGTCCAAGTTGTCAGAGTCTACACATTACACAATATATACAAAAAAAATTTAAATTATACGTTGTGGTCCTATGGTGTTTAACAAAATCCCACGGTCCCTAAGTATTCGAACCTTTGCTCTAATACAACGTTGTCATGCCCCGAATTTTCACAAACCCGGGGAGTGAGTGAAATGAAATAAGAAAAATAAATAAAAGGTAATTAAGTAGACTTAGTTGATTATTCATTAAATTGACTTAATTGATTACACGTTTATTTTTCCATGTTTTCCCAAATTAAAAATGAAAACTTGCTACTAAATTTATCCAAAATAGTTTTTCTAATGTCAATCAAATATCTCTCCCAACCAATATTCAAGATTTGTCTAAATCATGTTCAAAATTAGCCTCCAAAATAGCCCCAAAATGTCTCTAAATATACCTTGGAACGATGGCCCAAATGAGTCCCAAGTACCCTAAAACATAGGCCAAGAATAGGTCAAAAATTTCACCTAAGGTAGCCTAAGGAAGTGATCAAACATGACCCATAAGAATGTCCAAACATGGCCCAATAGGGTGCCCAAACAGGCCCAAAAGGGTGCCCAAACATGGCTAAAAAAGGTAGTTAAGGGCAGGTGTCAGGAGGCTATCAAGCAGTAGGGTGGCAAGCTGGGCACGCAGGGGCAGCAGCGACACAGGCGTACGCGCGTGTAGGGCAGGCTGGCAGGTGCACGGGGCGGGTGCAGGACTCGCGTAGGGCAAACAACAAGGGCTGGGCCTGGGCTATTTTCCTGCAAGTTTACTACAGCTAGCTGCAAGCTGATTTTTTCATTTTCTAATTTTTTCTTCAAAGTGCTGCAGCTAGTTTTTCCAAGTTTTAACCTACTTCCTCAAGGTTTTTAACCCTTCATTTTTGGCACTTTTTCCACCTATATATACGGTGTTTTACACACCTAACAACCCTTTTAATTTCACAAAATTTTAACATGATTTCCTTTTTTTCTAAGCCTTTTTCCACCTAATATCCCACAACACAATCCATCATTTCTCTACTAGCAACCTAAATGCATACTTTAATTCAACTAAACATTTATACATTACTTTAAACACACAATCCACCATACATACATATATACTTTAAACTTAAATGTTACAAACTTCATGCTCATTACAATTTTAGGGCCTTGCCCATTATTTTCATACTATACAAGATTTCTATAAGTAGATACACATGTCTTAGGGCTTATGCCCTCATACATACAAAAATGTGCCCCAAGGGCCAAATGTCATTCGTGGTCCATTTCTCCTTCGATCTTCAAGACTTCATCAAGTCTCAAGTATCGGGAGCCTCATGTGTAATATGATATCCCACGAGGGGTCAGCTCAATTGCTGGTATGACATAATGCTAATGCAAGAAACAAGGTTAAGACGTAGCATGTGCAAGTGTACAATTATAAGCTATAACCCTCGAATCCCTCAATGATATGAAATGGAAATATGCATGGCACACACATGCAACTCTATGTCACACCCATGTCTTGCTTCACGGCCCTTCCTCATTGGACACGAGTACCAATCGTATGTCTCGCTTCACTATTCATCCCCGTTAGATCACGAGTACCATGGCCAACTTTGGGTTTTTCACCACAGGATCTACACCCTCATAATGCATAGCCCCAATGTGCTCAACCCACACTATGTTTCCAAAGGTTCACACCATGCCAATATGCCTTGATTTTTCTATGCAATCTCAAAGAGGCATTTTATCAAATACATGGTATACACCTTAAATCATGCATCATCCATAAAGTAAATTCTAACTTTCAAACCATATAACTTTTTTCACATAAACATATGTTATATACAATCAATTTAAACACATGCTCATGTTACATGTTCACTATATTACCAATTCTCAAAGAACACATAATTACACAAAGAATCAATGCATTAAACAACCATATCTTCCAAAACACAAGGTCTATTCACACGAACATAAGCCAAAATGTAATGAATCAAACATATCTTCAAGTTACATGTTCATCATTTTGACAAATTCTCAAATAACTCAAAGAACACACAAGTATACAAATTTCTAACTCTAGGTTTTTCAAAGAAATTACATCCTAAGTGATTTTCTAATAACAAGTAAACATATAAATCACTCAATCAACATATAAAACATTCCTAAACTTAACCATATTCTTTACTTAGCAAGATATCATACCAAAAAGGATTTTTCTCAACCCTAGGGAGTTGTGATCGCTTTGAAGCTGAACCAATCAGTGAGAATGTAGCCGTTGACATGGGGAACAACTTCCTAGAAGGAAACCTTGTAAGATTCCAAGGCTAGAGATGTATTTTGGAAGCTTGAAAGTTGAAAAACCCTAGGATTTCTTCATCTTTCTCTCCATGGACGACCTGCAGCTCCTTTCTCAGACCAATTCTGTATATTTTCAGCCTAAGTGCTCTATTTGTACTACATGGGCAAAGGGGTAAAATGACCTTTTTGCTCTAAATGAGTTCGGGACTCCGTTACACTACAACCTGTCCCGAAATGCCTCAATTTGACATTCTGCTTTATCCAAAGTTCTTAAAATTATTTCAAATAAAAAATTTTTAAAAAATTTATTTTCGCCTGTGGCCGGGTGCGGCCGGGTCCACTCGGGCCACCTAGGATGCCTTTATGGTCTATTTTTAAAACTATCTTCGATTAGGCTCAAAGTTTTACAAGAGGTGTATTTTAACATTCTAAGCATATTTATCTTCTATGACATACTCAAAATATGCTTTTAAACATGACTTATGCCTAAATGATGCATGTATAATGCCCTACCAACAAACAGTGCATGAATAGTACAAAAATGAAAAAATTTACCCTGATTTTTCAAGTCTCTACAAGTCCACCTTTTTCTTAGTACAAAAATGACCTTGTAACAAAGTGCCATACATTCATGAAACTATACAAAATTTGAAAACTAGAATGGAACACAAACATCGTAAAAAAGGTTGGCAACTTGGAACATGCCATAATTTGTTATTGGAATTTTTGAAACCGACATATTCCAAGATACTTGGCTAAAAACTAGGGCTTTACAAATGAAAAAAAGGTGTGATGGGTTTGTGATGGATGAAGTGTAACAATCAGTTCTCCGATTACCTTCTATGACTAAAGCTTAGTTTTAATTCGGCAATCCTTTGTTATGCGACTCACATAGTCTTCCTCCATTCTCCAATGACGTTCAAGCTTCTTGAAGGTGTGCAAAATTGTGTGAAACTGTTTATTTGAAGAAATTAAGGTGTAAATTTCAAAGTCGAGGAAGTAGGCGGAAATTTCAATGGCGCCAAAAAGTAAGATCCTTTAAATTTTTTTTTTATAAACTCTAAGTAATTTTGTAAAACAACAACCCCTAATCAACCTTTTCTCCACTCATTTGGAATTTTAGATTGTCGAATACTTCATGATTGTTACAAAGTGTCAAATATAAAGTGTGTTTTGTGAATGACTAGTTTTTTTTACTGTAAATGAAAAGAATTACATCTTCCATCTTTGTGTTTCAATTACGTAAAAAAAAAGGGTAATTGTTATTCAATTTGACAACATTATATGAGTTGTGCAACATGAAAATATTAACAGAAGGTGATGTATTTAGTTTATAATGTAGAATGATACAGAATGATGTTTTCACTATATGTATAATGATGCCAAAAATAGTTTATCAAGTGTATAATGATACATATAGTTTATCATGTTTCAGTTTAAGGTTTAGTTTATCAGGAAATGAAATAACTCTATTGTTTTGCTTTTGCCCATTTGTTCTTCTATTTGGCCTGGCAAAGTTAAGAGGTTTAGGTGCCAATAATTCATAATCTAACAAATAGGGTACTCTAACATTTAGGAAGTTTTCACTATATGTACAATGATACACAAAAATAGTTTATGAATGATACATATTCAAGTTTACATTATATGTATAATGATACAAAATGGGTTATACAATTTATAGTTTACTATTTGAAAAGTTAAATAGTTTACAAGTTTACTATTTGAAGTGTAGTAATGTTACAATATGTGGTATACAGAGAGAATTATACAGTTTACACTTTACAATTTGAAGTGTAGTAATGTTAGAGTATGTGTTACAATCTTAATGTAGTTTGAAAACATTGTATCCCAATGATACAAGAACAAGGGAATATTGCGTAATTAATTACATTACTTATCTAATATGTAGAAATATACAATTTGTAGTGTTCTGAATAAAACCAAACAGGTTGTGTAAATTTGTACAAACATTAATACTTTGTAGTGTTTTGAATTCTGAATCATTTTGTGAAAATTACTTGACTTCTTCTTTTGGATAATGTACAGATAACATACGTGGACACATTCATAAAAGAAAGACTTCATGGAGCACCTACAAAGGGTATTCCACTATCAACCCAAGATTTGGAAACGAGACTAAGAGCCATAACAACTTGCCTAACAGACTAGTGGATCGTAAGACACAACCCACGCAAATGTTTTATGCAGTAAATCAAAACAAAAGTATTTACCACTTATGTCTTTCAAAATAATTTTTTCAGGCTTGACTGTGGGACTGTATTGTGTTACATATTGAAGCAATACATGAGTGGCGGTCAGATAAGGGAAGATTTAATCTGAAAGATGCAAGAGAAATGAGGGTAGCATTGATCAAGGCATTCCTTTATAAAGATAACAAGACATTGCTTGTATAAAGATGCAATTACGTAACATTGATCAAGGCGTTCCGTTATGAAGATAAAAAGACAATGATTGTATAAAGATGCAAATCAAATAATTGAAAAATAAAGACTTGAATGAGACAAACAATATTCAAAATGAGTTTTCAGTTTTTTGTAAATGTTAACATTTTGAGACTGATATTTTTGTGACTTTATAGTTTTGTTGCACCATATGATGTGCAGTTGAATGAAAAAAATGTTGAATGAAAGTATTGTCTAAGAATCATAAGCACATGTTTCATGCATATGTGCAGATTGGGGACATGAATGTTAACATTTTTAATAATGTATATGCAGTTTATAAATAAAAAAAATTCTAGGAAAATAACACAATTATACGTACCCTTATGCTCCTTTACATAAGTTTGCCAGTGTCAAAAACTACAATTTTTATTTAAAAATGATATGTGGGAGAATCATTAATGAAGTCCTTAATCTATATTTCTGTAAGAAAAAGTGTGATACCAGATATTCAAACAATTATGTATTTAGATTAGATCATCATCTGTTGTAGTAAATGGAACATTATATAGTTTTTATTACATTTAGTATAATATTGAGTTACACAACCAAGGAATCCAAACAAAAAAAAATAGAGTGGGATTTTTTTTGCCCAGAACAAACAATATTACTAACGACAATATGAGATATTCAAAACATTGGTGTAAGATTTTATACTTTATATGGAACCAAACACAAAATGACATAAGCTTATATGGAACATTTTATGCTTTATATAGGATAACTCCTCTAACATCAGCTTATGTGTAACATTTTACACTATAAATAGTGTGATAGCACCAATCCAAAAAAAACATAATGACATTAAGAAAATAAAACTTAATATTTCATAGAGGTTCTTTACAATAAAAATGAAAATGTTAATAATATAACAATTGAAGACATCATATATTTCAAAAAGGTTCTTTACAACCCTTACACTTATGGTGTCCCATTTGGTGACACCTAATCTCTTTGATCATCTCGCCCCTCGAATGGATCCTCTTTTTTATTTTTTAGGATGCCTAGGTTGCTTCTTAGAAAATGGTGGTAGAATTGATGGTTCAGTAGCATCAAGAGTAGGTTTTTCCACAGATGCAATGAGGGAAATCGAATATGTATAACATTCCTTAAAGTATCTTACGTGGAAATAAACATCTATAAATGAATCCAAATCTCGACCGGATTTTTGAATGGTAGCAACATCGTGAACACAAGGGAAGACATTAAAAAGGAGCGATCCACTAAATTTGTAAAAACATGCAAAATAAACATGAAATAAGGATACTTTACTAACTAGAAAAATTGTATACTTGTACAATATAATGTAATGCTAATAAATATGCACACAAGTTAATAATGCTTTTAAGACCAGTAAGTAAAATGTTACAAAATTTAAAAAATTCTATACCAAATGTGAACATTGGTGTCAAACAAACTGTGAACTGGATAGATTGTATAATTGTACACAATGTTTGTATAAAATCCAAACAGCAACAAATACATATCAAAATAAATGAAAGAACTGAACAATATTACTCATCATTACTCAATATGATGTGAGTTTGTTAATTTATTTTTGCAACATGTAAATATTAACAGAATGTGGTGTATTTTTTTAAGATTAATATGTTTAACTTTACCGTGTAGAATGATACAAAATTAAAAAATCTCATAAATATGTGATATCATATAATACCTGGCAAAATTGTTAAACACCCATATCAAATTAAATGCAAGAACTGAACAAAACTTGGAAAAATTGTATAATTGTTCATATTACTGTGAAAATATTTATCACTAATATAAAACATAAAATCAAGGGTTTGGTTAAATTGTAGAATTGTACATATTACAAGTGACCCGTGACGTTAACAATTATACAAAATCGAACATAGCTACAATTATGAAACACAAATGAAAAATCAGATCGTACATAGAATAAACTGTAACAAGGTATAATAATATGAAAAATATAGAACTAATGAAAATAACAATAAAAAATGAATTACAAAAATAAAAAATAAAGAACCTGAACAAAAACTGATTATGTAAAAAAACCAAAGCGATTGATTAATCATTATTGTCACGCCCCGAATTCCAACGAACCCGGGACGCGAGTAGCGAGACAAAAGAAAATAAAATAACAAGGAAATAAAGACGATTAAATATAATTACATACATTCCGTGCACTATTCTGATACATACACGAGGTCTGGTCCATTCGTTCACAACATACAAAATAAGATACAATCTCGGCTTATGCCCTTATACAATATCAAAAGCGCCCCTTGGGCCTAACATAGTTCCTAATCAGCTCATCTCCCCGTCTCGTACAGCTGGGACATCATCTGAAATGTTGCCCCACTAAAGGGGTCAGCTCAACATGCTGGTACAATATAATGCTAATGCAAGAAACAAAATCAAGGGTGTGGCATGTGCAAGTGTACAGTTATATCTACATGGTACTCAACATCATGCATACAATATACTAGCAATAATCTGCATGTCATCCATATTATCCATGCAATGCAGTAACCATGCCCATGAAACACCCACACCACTCTATGCCACAATCATGTCAAATCTATGCCATGTCCATATCAACTCATGTAATGTAATGTAATACAATGTAATGTCATGTCCCTTCACGGATCGCTCCCGTTGGTTAGGGTACCAAATGTAATATCGTGTCCCTTAGCGGATCGCTCCCGCTGGTTAGGGTACCAAATGCAATATCATGTCCCTTCGCGGATCGCTCCCGCTGGTTAGAGTACCAAATGCAATATCATGTCATGTCCCAGGGAATCATACTATGCCAAGATGCTCTGATTTCATCATGTCATAATGTAATCTCAATGATGCATCTCATTCATACATAAAGCATGCTTTCAAGCGCATATTTCATAATGTCAACAGTTCTCAAAGCATATAATTCACATACTACTCTAACACATGCGACATACACATAATCATCATCCACATCATCACCCAACTTTAGTAAGATAGCATGAAGCACATAAGCATATGAACATTCAAGCAAACAT
Source organism: Nyssa sinensis (assembly GCA_008638375.1). Taxonomy (NCBI): domain Eukaryota; kingdom Viridiplantae; phylum Streptophyta; class Magnoliopsida; order Cornales; family Nyssaceae; genus Nyssa; species Nyssa sinensis. The sequence goes on along the minus strand of CM018041.1, from coordinate 22,158,873 downwards.
GTGAACAATCAAGGCAGCAGAACAAGTATTCCTAATCTTAATTCTATTCCTTGCTTAGCACAATATATCGTACCTGATAATCGACCTCAAACAGGGAGAGTGTACTCGTAGTATAGTGGAATGACTGTAAGAACACCGAAGGTCAGATCACTTTCTCTTTGCCTTTTCGTGTCCCTAAAATCATAACATGAGACTCAGTTCAATTGTCACTTGAATTATGCTATTCATCAAATTTTATGTCTTTATCTTATAAGTTTCTATTTTGCTAATTTAGACTCTACTATTGAGTCCGGGACGTCGAAGAAAATAAGTTTAGGTTTTCGTAGAACTGAATTCGGACACCTGGTTTCAGAAGGGCAAAACAGTCACTTTGCACTTTACACGGGTCCTTACATTTCGTGACCTCTTTTCACAAATCGGACTTCACAGTTGAGTCCGGAATGCTCGAGATAATAAAGTTTCACTATTTGTTTACTAAATTCGGAGTTCATTTGACTGTATTTCAATTCAGGGGCATTTTGGTAATTTTATATGTTACTACGGGTCTTTTATTTTTCGGGACTCCATCTCGTAAAACGGACCTCACCATTGGCCTCAGAATGGCCGAGATAGTCAAAATACACTAATGACTTGTCCCATTTGGACTCCGGATTATTTTAGAATATTTAATTAATTAAATTAATTAATTAATTTATTAATTTAATTAATATTTTATTCTGGAGGGGTCAAAACATAATTTCTCATAAGTTTAGGGGTCAAAGTACAATTCCCGAAAGTTCTGGGTCAATTTTCAATTATCAAAAAGTTCAGGGCAAAATTGTAAATTCTAATTCTTCTATTCCTAATTCGGACAACCAAACAAGGATCAACCTAAAACAGGGATAAGATATCCCTGTTCTTATTTAATTCAGATTTCCAATTTCTTAAGTCCACAACCAAACATTCCCAATTTAGTTTTTAATTTAAAACAAGAAGGCGACACGTGGCAGGGGCGGTTCACCCCCGCCCGAACCGGACCCGACCCGGTGGCCTCCCTTCTTCCCCGACTTTCCGGCGGTGAACCAGTAGGGCTCCGGCGCCTTCTCTGGCGCCGGCGACCGATCTCCGGCGAGATTTTCAAGGTTTTTAAATGTGTTTCTCTTCGGTTTTTCGCATAGATCCCATATATATGTTTGGTTTTTGATTCAAATCATCAGGTTTTCACGAAATAGGGAGTCAACCCCTCGGTCAAACTTCCGGCCGACTCTATTTCTTTATTTTTCTTGGTTATCTTTCAAAGTTTTTAACCCCATTATTTTACACTCTTCTTCCCGAACCCAGCATGCCCCCATTCTCATCATTTTAACAAGTTTTTACACATGAAATATTAAAACCCGTCTATCTCTCTCTCTACCTGCAACTCCTTAGTTCTCCTCCATTTCTCAATCATTCTAGTTCATTCCTTTTGCAAAATGATGCACATTTTATATACTATGAGACCTAGTGATTTAAAACCAACGAGTATGCTTCAAAATTTTCAAAACAGAACCGAAGCTAATCTTACCTTTTCTTGGGGTTTCTGGATGCAGTTCTCTCCCCCTCTCCTCTTTCCTCTTGGTTCAGGCTTGGTTCGAGCTCCAGTATCACCCTCTGCTTCTCAGTCCCTATCTCTCTTCCTTATCCCCTCTGCTTTTCCCTCAAACCCAACGGACACCCATGTTTTGTACACATCAAGCACAGCAATCCACCACCCACACGCAAGGTCAGCTACAGCAGCCTATTTCTCTCTCCTTCCATCCCCTTTTCTGACTTCCTTTCTGCACCCTTTCTGATTTTTCTTTCTCACTTTATCTTTGCATTTAATGTGGTTGACATTAGGTGTTATGTGTGTGTATATATATATCTATATATATATATGCGTATATTATACTTTTCACACAACACACACACGGTTGTACACCCACACACACTTCTGTACACTACAACACCCCCACACACACTTCCTTTTTAAAATATATATATATATATATATATGTGTACATATATATATACACATACATTACATTGAACACATACATAACACACATGCATATAATATATATATATATATATACATATGTACATTTTACTACACATACTTACACGTTCCATTTAAATAAATAAAAAAAAAATTTCTTCAAAATTTCAAATTCTTACAATTATAAAAATAAAAAAAAAATCATAGAATATATACTAAACATACTTGAAATTTATTCATCAACAAATAAAGATGAAATAGAGCAAAAAAATCCTAAAACTGGAAGAAGTTGGAAAGAACAGGATTACAACAAAACAGAAAGAATCTTGAATTGAAAAAAACGTGAGAAATGATCCTAAAATAACTCAAAATCACATAAAATCAAATCCTAAAAAATATACATTGTTTACAGAATTACCACAAATGGATAAAGGGTGTTTTAGTAAAAAAAAATATAGAATAATGCAATCATGTAATTAATCTTGTCCTTAACGCTACACACTGTCATCGACTTGTCGTCTACGTTAAAAAAGTACTAATGATGGATTAAGCAATAATAAAGTTACAATCTGAACGACTATATGACAATTAACTCTAGTTTATATGTTTTTCCTATTGAAAAGTATGTTCCTTTTCTTCGTAACAGGTATATAAATTTCACAATTTATGGTTCTTAAGTCTTGATGTCAATCATTTACACCCTATGAACTACTTTGAAATATTTTTGTTAGATTTTTCTTTTTAAAGCCTATGAGTAAAATGAGGCTGTAGGGGAAACAAAGAAGAAGCATTTTTACTTCATTTGGCATAATGTGGTTCCCCCAAAATTTTAATTCTTTAGTTGGTTAGTAAGTTGGGATAGAGTTAAATCAGTAGAAAGGTTGATAAGGATGGGTATAGTTGATGAAAGAGAAAAATGATTATGCAAATTTTGTGGTGAGTGTTATGCAACAGAAGCAAGACACAAAATAAAGAAATACAAGACTAAACAAATGTAACAAGACAAAGAATACAAAATTTACATGGTTTGGCAAGATGTCTACGTCCACGAGCAGTGTAAACGCCTCATTTTTTGACCCTTGATTGTATAAGGGCGAAACCTTAATTATGCGGCTTTCCGAGGTCATTTTGGTCATTTATGCTTCATATATTTTGAGAAACCCTTTTATTAGGGTTAGTTTTTTCATTCTTGAATGAATTACTAAGAAATTCTACACTCGAGGGTATTTTTGTAATTTCGCACACAATTTGGTCCCTAGGGGTATTTTGGTCATTTTACATAGTTTTGACCCCTAAGGGTATTCTCATAATTTTATACATCTTTTTGGTCTTCCAAGGCGGTAATTCCTAAAGGCTTCACATCTCATAGGGGTATTTTCATAATATTACCAGTCCTATCTCTTGTAGGACTCTTCTACCCATTAAAGGGAATTTTGGTAATTTTACTAGAGTCCTACCTCTAGTAGGATTCATTTGCCCATTAAAAGGTGTTTTGGTAATTTTTCTAAAGTCCTACCTTTAGTTGGACTCTCCTTCCTTTAAGGGGCATTTGGTATTTTTGGCTAGAGTGCTACATTTAGTAGGACTCTTCTGCACTTTTTCGTCTTTTGGAGGATATTTTGGTAATTTTGTCAGAATCCCATCTCTAGCAGGACTCTCCTATTGGGGGACATTTCAATAATTTCTGCATCATTTTTCCTCATGCGGGCATTTTAGTAATTTTAGGCACAGTCCTACCCTTAGTGACATTCTTTAGACACTTGAGGGCCATTTTTGTAATCTCTACATCATTTTATCGTTGTCGGGTAATTAGGTAATTTTAGCCACTCGGTGACAAATTGTCACATTTTCATGCATTGAAGGTAATTTGGTCATTTTCCATTCCTTGGGGGCATGTCACATCCCGAACCCCACCCTACGCGGATGTCGAGGACGTGACTGCCAGTCGATCGCGACGCGACCAACCAAAGGCAAATTCTGAACTTTTCGACGAATTGCACTCCAACTGTAGGGTCAGATGCAGCGGAATTTAAAACTTTTTCTTTGTGTCACGGGAATGCAACTCACTTATCCACCATAAAGGTATGTACCACAGAGCAAGTCTAAATCCAAAACAGTTAACAGTTCTAAGTTCAGAGCATATCTAAAATCAGGCATATAGTACAGAGCAGATCTAATATCTTTAGAGTACCATTAGTTCCATGAGCCATGTCTATCTAGTATATATATCAGTCAAGTCAGTCAAAGCATACCACTCACCGGAATAACCAGGTTCAATCCACAATAAACCAGTCTCTACAATTCAGTGCCGTCAGATCCTTACTTGCGATGCCACTTAGCCTATTCACGTCATGTCATAGTACCTTCTAATCCAATGGAGGTAATTCCTGAAAAATGTCAGAATAATGGGGTGAGCTTAAATAAGCCCAGTGAGTAACACAGATTCCCTATCATAGGTTTCAAAACCAGTTTTGTGCTTCCAAGGCACATGGATAATTTAGTCATTTCAAAAATAACTATTTTTATAAATCCATTTCATAAGTAGTCTAGTACAATAAAACAGAATCGAACAGACAATACAAACGGATCGGAACATGACATAACCAATCGGTTAGAACAATAACTATTGCTAATATATCAGTCAAGACATAGACTCTTCATTAACGGAACGGATCATAACGGAACTGGACCATATATCAATCAAGACAGACAGATCATCAACGGATGGAACATGTCGAAACCGGACGGAACATATCAATCGAGGCAGACATAACATTAACGGACAGAATATAACGGAATCGGACGGTAACAATACGTCAGTCAAGCAAAGGCATATCGCGAACGGATAAAATTATAACGGAACTAAACGGAAACAATACACTAATCAAGACACAGGCAATCATGAACAGGACACAACATAACAGAACTGGGTAGAAACAATATAACAATCAAGTCAGGGACACATCACTGTCGGAACTAATCATAACTGGACTGAACAACGTTTCAATCAAGACAGACGTATCATCAACAGACAGTACACAACGGAACTGGACCATATATCAATCAAGACAGACAGATCATCAACAGACGGAACATAACAGAATCGAACGGAACAATACATCAGTCAAAACAAAGACATATCATTAACGGATAGATCATAACGGGACTGGACCATATATCAATCAAGACAGACAGATCATCAATGGACGGAACATGTCAAAACCGGACGGAACATATCAATCGAGAGCAGACATATCATTAACGGACAGCACATAACCGAACTGGACGGAATTCCTAATTCGAAGGACACAAGCACATCACGTGGAATGTGGTACAAGGGGCGTACATTAAGTACATACATTTAAACAATATAGCATTCAGACAGTATACTATACAAAGCGGTATGATACAACAAAATGTTGTTCTTTGCCTATATCACATGGTTCATTTAATCGTTTCAGAAATAATGGTTCAATATATCCATTTTATCTCAACAGTTCAAAACGGGCAAAACAGTACGGAATGCTAGCACAGGGATCAGGAATATAGTCAATTATTTAAAAGGACTAAAACCATGTCATAAGTGATATAGTATGAAAAGGCATGCATCTAAATAATTGCACTTAAATAATTGCATTCAAACAGATCAGTAAATCAAGGGACAGTATCAAAACAGTGTCAGAAGTTACTCACAAACTTTACGCTTATTCCTTGCATAAATAATCCGATAACCTCCAGGTACGTCAGGCATCTCCATGTATATCCTGAATAATAATCATCAATCACAGACAGATCAGAACTCATCCATTCAGGTCTCATTCGTCATCTTAGGTATCTATCGAATTACCTAAGATAGCCTAGTAGCCTATCGCCCTTCCATTGGGTCTCACCCGAGGCTATTTCATTCTTTAATTAGGCTTAGCAGTTATTAGGATTATATCCTAAGTCATTTAGACTTCAATTGTTATCAGTCAGGCACTCATTCAACCTTAGGGGCAAAATGGTAATTTTACCATTCTTGTCCCGGACCCTGTCGTAGTCTTCGGAATAGTCTTTATATCTTAAGTACAAAGTTCTACGTCCTTTGGACTCCAATCGGTATCAGTTAGGTTCTCATTTTAACCATAGGGCAAAATGGTAATTTTGCCATTCTTATCCCGGACCCTGTTCTGGTCCTCAGAATACCCCATATATCGTATATATGAAGTTTTAAGTCTTTTAGACTTTAATCGGTATCAGTTGGGTACTTATTTAGTCTTAGGGGCAAAATGGTAATTTTGTCATTTTTACCCCGGACCCTATCATGGTCCTCAGAACGTCCCATATATCTCATATATAAATTTGTAAGTCCCTTGGACTTCATTTGGTATCTGCTTTAGATTGTCGGGACACATCGGTCATTTCTCGTTTTACGCGTTGATTGTCTTGGAGTCTTATTTATCCCTTCAGTGTTCATAATTATCCCTGTGATAATTTATCAGATCAGTTTGACCTTTATTCGACCTCTACTTTGCACTTACAGTGCTCAGGGGTATTTTGGTCATTTTACGTTTTGTGTAATTCTGACTCCGATTCGTCATCTAATCAAGTATACAGTCTCACCAGTGTCTGGGCTCCTACCGGTATCAGTTTCGTCCCAATCGGACTTTGTTTAGGTCTCGTACGGTATCAGGGGTAATTTGGTAATTTCATGTGTCGTATTTTTCGGCACGTCAGTTCATAAAATGGACCTCACCATTGGGTCCAGAGCGTCCAACATAGTGAAATTGGACTGTCTGTTACGTTTAATCGGCCCTGAGTATCATTAAGGGTAATTCAGTCATTTATACCTACGTGTCTGTATTTTTCGGGACCTCAGTTCATTAAACGGACCTCACCGTTGAGTCCAGAATGCCCGAGATAGTCAAAATAGACTGTCTGATATTTTTATTTGGGTCTGGGTGCCATCAGGGGCAATACAGTAATTTATACCTACGTGTCTGTATTTTTCGGGACTGTATTTCCAAAATCGGACTGTACCATTGAGTCCAGAATATTTGAAATAGTGAAAATACACTATTTATTTACTTAATTTGGACTCCGTTTGACATATTTAATGTCCAGGGGTAAAATTGTAATTTTTCCTATTTAATAAAATAATAAAATAATAATTTTATTATTTAATTAATTTATTTAGGGCTTAAATGAAGGAATTTCCCAAAAATCTGGGCCACTGTGCAATATTCAGAACTGTTGGGGCAAATTCGTAATTTCCAGAAAGTTTCAGGGTCAAAATACAATTACATAAAATTGGGGTTCAAACCAAAGGGTTTTAGGTCTAAACTGTTGGACCGGTCCTCTTACCAACTGAGCCAACCGGTTCAGTCATTTCAGGAAAACCGGGATAACATATCCCTCATAATCCCAATTTCAGTCCCTATCCGTGTTTCAGTTGCCCCTAATCCCAATTTTAATTTATTATTGCCGTAGCCAAACAGCCGGAATTCGATTTTAAATTTAAAACCTTCCAAACCCAAAACGGCATAGCATCAACACAGTGGCCGTTCCTCAACTCGGCATGACTCGGTCAACTCGACCGAGTCGACTCCGTCTTCCCCATCGAATGCCCCACTGTTGCCCTAATTTGCAGGTTCGATTTTTCTCAATTTCGTGCTATTTCAAGCACGGATTTCCACATGTCTTGATCCCAAATTGTCCCTAGGAGTGATTCCAACAACTTGGCATCGATTTGGTGCCTCGAATCCAAGGATTAAGCTCGGTAGAACCGATTATTGCGCATTATTTCAGTTCGGCCATGTGACCTCGTTTCTCAACCAAATCTCATGGGATTTGGCTTGTTGTGACCCTTGTAACAGGGGCTTAAATTCCCCATTTAAATATTTTAGTTTTGGTGTCGATTTGCGGAGTTGGGTTTTTGAACCGAAACCTGCAACTCCGAATTTGAGGGCCTTCCCATGCAGTTTTGGGTCGCGGATTAGGGTCTTTAGGACCCTTGTGACCTCTAGATCAGGTCTTGACCAACCGAATTCAGTTTAGCTTAGGTCGAATCAGACCCAGTTTTGGAGGTGGTCATCCATGGTGGATGGGTCACGGCTTTGGGTTTTTTCATGACTATTCGACCCTCTCAGTTGTTCTATAGCAATCCTAAGCCTCACAGTAACTTGTATATACAGTTTGTATTGACTGAAAATAGCAACAGAATTTCTTAACAGAAAATTACAAATTTTGGATTTTTACCTTCAAAAATCAGACCCTCTTAGGTTCGGTTGTGGTTTCATGCATGCTGTTCCAGTGCAGTCGTGCCCCTCAGTCTAGCCACATTGTGCACAGCTCTCCTCCTTTGTGTATCACATGAAGACACACAATGGTCAACACACATCATGGCCTCACATGGACTCTCTCTCAACCCATTCTCTTCTACCCGAGCACCCACACACATAGAGAATTGTTCTCCAATTCTGAGACACACAAGCACTCATATATGTATATAATACATATCGACACATATGCATATATTTATACATCAATTTGTTGCATGGCCTCCCATTGGAGGAAAGGGTGGTCCAATCAGATTTAGTCTGCCTATATATATATATATATATTACATATCATATATCATATATGGCTGCATGAAACCCCATTGGTCCATTTGGGTGGCAAGTTGGGGCAATTCAGAGATATATACAATTAAGTTGTGTATATAGGCACAAAGGTCTGGGTAGCCCAACTGATAAGTTTTTTTGGATAAAATTCTTTCCCTCTATAGGTCAAGGGTTCAATTCCCCTTGACCACCAATTTGGCCATTTTTCCACATTTTGGGCTAAGGCCCTGTTTGGCTGCATGTTAATTCAGTTTTTGATGTTTGCCTCATAACTTTCATTCCGTAACTCCTTTTTCGATGCGGTTTGTTCCGAGAGTTTCATATTTCAGTTATCTACAGTGTCAGAGGTTCCGTGTCATTTATTAGTCATTCGGGATTTCCGTGGTTAATTAATTCAAATTCCGTCAGTGTTAAATTGACATTATTTTACCTAATTAATGGATAATTAGGTTCGGGTATTATACCCTATTCTCGGACATGTTTTAATTATTTTATCGGTCTCTCGTGACCATCGGGAGATTAGGGTTAATTCCCTTGATTATTCTCTGAGCCGGTATTAATTAATAATTAATATTTAATTATTAATTATACAAGATCGGGGTGTTACAGGGCAGCTTAGATATTTTTCACTAAATTGAGGGTAATGTGGTAATCTTGAGTGGTAGTCATCATTTGTGCACAATTAGGAGTTTTCTTTTCTAGAGTTTTGTTAAGTCTAGTTTTTAGACATTTTCTCTCTAGGAGATACATTGAATCTAGACATTTATATTTTTAGAGTTTATTTAAAAATAAACCCTCTTTTTTCTTAATTCTCATTTATCCATGCATGTAAACATTGATCCTGTTAGTTCTTGTATTTTCATATTTATTAATAATTTAATTCAGGATATTCATCACTAGGATAATTATTAGATTTATTTAATTATGTAATTATTACTCAAGACATCATCCTAACCCTCCATTTGTGAGATTGATTATAGGCCTTTGGATCAAATCTTTATATTTTTCCTATAAATAGACCCCATTGGTCTCCATTCTAGAGGTCTAGAAATTCATAGCCTTATGTTGTTGTTCTAGTGCTAGAGCCACTTCTCTCTCTCTAGAAGTTCTCAAGATCATTTCCTCCCATGGCTTAAGCCTTGCTCGATTGATGGTCCGAAGTCAAGAAGTGCAAGCCAGAACTCTGCCTGAGTGACGATTTTGAACCGTACAATACTAGCCAAAGTGTCGTCCGACATCTATGACTAAACAAGGTATGCTTTCTAAACCCTTCCTAGTCCTTTCACCTAATTTATCTTCTATCAATCTTGATAGAATAGGGAAAATCAGAGAACTACGTGACTCTGATTCTATCTTTGGATAGATACGTAGGAAACCCTTGGGCCTAGATCTAATTCATTTTCCCTTTATACAAGTTCTATTTCTTCATTTTCCCATTTAACTTGTTGATCAACACCTTCTATCATCATTGGTAAAAGTGGGTGATATAGCCCATAACCCTAACCTATCATCTCCTATCGCTCTTGATAAGAGGGGATAACAATCTATTGGCTTTTATTAATATTGATAGAAACAGATCAAGAGGTGACTTCAAAACCTATTTCTTTTATGCTTTATGTTTCATTTATTCATTATTATTTCTCTACATTTCTTTCTTTTTATTATTTATGAATTTATACAATGAATGAGCCTTGCAATTGAACATTTGAGGCCGGTCCATTCGTACCGGGTGGGGTGGGTGCACATTCCCACTCCGTACCTTAGCCTTGTATCTAATTTTCTTTGGTTTCACTTGTTTAAGTGCTTTATCTTACTTAACCCATGTTAGTTTTAAATGTATTTAAGATCCAAAGCAATGCAAATTTCTTTAATTTTATTTCCTTTGGTTTCCTTTACATGTACCATTTTTTCACAAATTGTAACGGTTGTTTAATTACCCAAAACAAGCTGGTGACTCCTTTCTATTTTTATTTCTTAGAGACGTTTCTTCCTAACTTTAGGAAAGGGGACAACCGAGGTCTCGAGTCTTTAAGGGTCTTTTTTTGGTGGTGGCACTCACGAGCAGGTGATGATGAATTCACTATGAATCAAAGGAGATTACAAGAGTAAAAATACTCATAAGACCCAAAATCTATAATGCCCTGGTCCTGGATGGATTGGACTAATGGGTCATCGGGACCTCGATAGGGTAGGTGATTGAGATTAATCATCCTAGTCAAGTGAATAACGTACAATCTATTTCTTTATTAGCTCATTTCCTTCAAATCCTTTTCCTTAATTTGATTCGATCTGTTGACATGCTTATACTTGTTCAAGTCCCGTAACGGGATTAAATGAAATAGATTACACTGAGGTGTAACTAAACCAAAAACATCCATCAACAATGTATAACAAGTTGAAATTCAGAGCTGACTTTAACGGTCAATATAGAACATATACGTTATGTTAAAGAATGGTATATGCATCCTTTATAATATACAATGAATGAATACAACTATCTAAAACCAATGCTACTTAAGGCTATGTCCATCTCGTGCTGCTCTAATAGTTGTCCTCTACAAGTTTAGTACCTGCCATTCCCTTGAACAATAGAGGTGAGCCATAATGCTCAGTAGGGTTTCGTGCAAAAACTAATGCAAGTCCGATGAGGACAATCCATAATATCCAATATGCAAATCCCAAGCACATAATAAATCCATCAACCAAATCACATATATAGATATGATAGTTAAGAAAATAAGACACCACTTTGCGTAATACAACAACAGTGATAAGGCATACAATATACATCGAATGTGAAGTATATCAATATATACAAACCTCACGAAGCACCTCCATTTCCTATTCAAATCAGTAATAATAATGATATCCAATAATAATATATTCAACACAAGTCAACGATATAATAAGGCAAGATGTAAAATCATGACACAATCCATGTCCATAACAAGTACAATCTACAATACAATAATTCAGACTTCGACAAGTCCTATACTTCTCTCTACTTTCTTTCACAATCCTTTGAGACTACTTAACGACTCCCGGTAAAGCCTTGAGTGCTTCTCGGGCTACTAATCCGATGGAGACATATGACTACTTGTGCGAGGATATGGTTTGAAACTGAAAGGAGACACAATCCCCATCACAAATCCCGGTAATATCCATATCTCCCCCTTTCTTAACTTGGATATATCTCATTCATAACTTTTCTTTTCTCAACTAACACTAGCCCATTCATAACTTCCCATTTCTCAGGCCTTCAATTATTTTATTTCTATCTATCTCATTACCGTCTCACAGTATATGGTGGCCACATAAGCTCACACCACATCCATATCAAGAGTCATACAATGCACTATATGACATCTCAGTATATAGAAATCACATAATCCACAGAGTGTCCCACACACGTATCCAAGGCACAAGTATAACTGAATAGTAAGGCATCATAATAATAATAACAATTATGACAAAAAAGGTAGACAATGATCAAGCATCAAAATAATAATAGTCATATCACGAGGATCAATGACAAACATATAACATCAACCCATCAAATCAGATCTTAGTCCCAATCGCCACCCGAATATAAGGAGACACTACTTTTGTTTGTCATAATGCATATTTGGTAACTCATACACTCCAAGTTCAACTCTCAGGACCACCTCGACTCTTACACTAAGGTTTCATAGTGATTATTCAAGTTCTCTTAGGTTGATTACGCATTAGCCTACATACCGAGTGTCCATTATCCCAAACTAGTAAACAATGTGTTCCCGGGCTTCAGAACCTTAAGGATGCCTTATCGAAATATTTTCAAGTCATTTGAATGTCTTTTAAACCCACATGGGCATTTTTATAATTTTACCAAACAAGTTTTACGTCTACTAAGACACTGTGTCACAAAATTGACCTTGAAATCGGATCTAGAATTGTAAATTATTAACCCTTTTAGATATCTGTTCCATACCTAGGGGCATAATTATAATTTTACATATTTATGTGGGACTAACCCTGTGTCCCCGATTCGTTTTTCTGATATCATATTTGAATTATTGACGTCCAAAAATATTGAAAACACCTTTTCTCGAATCTTAATTATGCTTTTGGTTGCTCAATCTAGGTCTAGGAATATAATAGTCATTTTACCAATTTAGGTGGGATCATCCTCGGGTCCCAATTTTCTCAATCTGATAACACATTTGAATTCTGAGCTTCCAAAAACATTGGACTAGCCCTTTTCAGATTTTAATTTGCCTTTGAATTACTCAATTTGTCATCAATGGCATTTTATAATTCTATATATCTATGTGGAATCACCCCAGGTTCCTGAGTGTTCAAAACGACCCTACCATTGAGTTCGGAATGCTCAAAAACCTTAGGAATGCATTTTCTCTCATTTTAATTGGCTTAATTTTTAATTTTATAAACAAGTGGGCTTTTTTTATAATTTTCTTAAAAATATTCACTCGTTTGTAATTAATTGGTGTGCTGTCACAGGCAACCAAAAAATAAAACTAAACTCTTAAAAATACATGCAGTAGTGGAGTAAGGATCGTTCTCACGGAGAGTATCTAGCCAAGTTTTATGCTACGTGAACAGGGGTAGGGGGGTTTGAGTATAACGAAAACAATTTTAAGAAAAAAACAACTAGGAACAATTCAAATAAAGTATCGAACTCAATCAAAAGAACAAGCATTGGTCTAAGTCAATATCCACCATCGAAATTTTACAACTGATCATCGATGCAAATATATATCAATTCACACTTTGAATATTCACCGTTGGAACTATTTTTCCTATCTCTCCTTAGTTGT